>PVIW01004099.1:0-143482 GCA_004026585.1 Noctilio leporinus | reverse complement strand
GTTATTTGTCTTTTCTCTCTTGATGCTTTTAGGATTCTCTCTTTGTCTTTGAAATTCGCCATTTTAATAATAATGTGCCTTGGTGTTGGTCTGTTTGGGTTGATCCTCATTGGGACCCTCTGTGCTTCCTGAACTGGATTAATGTTTTCACTCATCATGTTAGGGAAATTTTCTATCATGACTTTTTTGAACAGGTTTTTTATTCCTTGTTTCTCTTCTCCTTCTGGTATCCCTATGATACGGATGCTGTTACGTTTCAAGTTGTCCTGCAGCTCTCTTAATCCCTCTTCAGTCTTATTCAGCCTTTTTTTATTCTCTTGTACTGTCTTGGAGTATTTGTCTACATTATCCTCCAACTCGCTGATCCGGTCCTCTGCTTCCTCTAGCCTACTGTTGATTCCTTCTACTGTATTCTTCAATTCAGAAATTGTATTCTTCATTTCCTCCTGGCACTCATTGATAGTTTCCATGTCCTTTTTCATGCTGTTGTAGTTCTCAGTAAGTTCCTTGTAACTTCCCTGGAGTTCTTTGTAATTCCCCTGGAGTTCTTTGTAATTCCCCTGGAGTTCTTTATAATTTCCCTGGAGTTCCTTGTAATTTCCTTGAAGTTCTTTGTAGTTCTCCTGGAGTTGTTTACAGTTTTCTTTGATGTGGCTGAGCTCACTGAGCTTCTCTATCATCATTCTTTTGAATTCCTGATCTGATATTCCAGGTGCCTCTGTTTCATTTTGTGTTCTTTCTGGGGATTCTTCCTTTCCTTTTGATGATGGACTGATTCTTTTTTTCCCCATTTTAGGTGTCTGTTCTTGCTTGCTCTTTCTTTCTTTCTTTCTTTTTGTTCTTTCCTTGGGTTAACCTGCTTTGCTTCCTTGCCTTAGTTGAGCATCCTTCTGTGATAGGAGATTTGTGGAGTTCAGTGTTGCCGTCTCCCAGATTTTCTCCACTTGCTGTTCTTGGTGTGTCCTTTATTTGGGCTGTCTGGTTGTATTCTTGGGCCTGTGGGCTTGTAGCAGAAACAAAAACAAAAACAAAAACAAATAACAAAAACAAAAAATAAAAAAAACCAACAACAATAACAAAAAAAAACCCCAAAAAACAAAAAACCAAACCAAACCAAACCAAAAAAAAATGCAAAAGGAAAAAAGAAATAAAAACGATAATAATAATAAGAAGAAAGGGTTTAGATGGCTGTTCACCCTTAATAATCCCTGACTGGTCCAGATGGAGCCTGGACCTGAGGGCTTTTAGCAGAGGGGAAAAAAAGAAAGGAAAAAAGTGAGAAAGTCACAAGAGAAAGTTAAATCAATATTAATAAAGAAAAGGTTTAGGTGTCTGTTCACCCTTTATGGTCTCTGTTTGGTCCAGGTGGAGCTAGGACCAGTGGGTTTTATCAGGGAGAAAAGAAAGAAGAAAGAAAGAAAGAAAAAAAAAAAAAAGAAGGGGGGGAGAAAGTCACAAGACAAAGAGAAATCAATATTAATAAAGAAAGGTTTTAGCTGTGTGTTCCCCCTTTATGATTTCTGATTGGTCCAGGTGGAGCCAGAACCTGTGGGCTTTACCAGGAAGAAAAGGAAAAGAAAAATTAAAAAAAAAAAATAGGAAGGAAGAAAAGAATAATGAAAAGGTTTAGAAAGGCTGGGGAAGGGAGGAATACTTAGATTGAGGACTGGGAATGTGTTATAGCCACAGAGTGAGTAGGCCATAATTCGAGAGTAGGGGGAGGGTCTTGGGTATTTAGGTGGATTGAGGTATGGGGGTGATTAAGAATATGTGAGAAGTAACTTTTGCAAAGGATATGTTGGGGATTAATAGTTCATATTGCTCTCGGTATAACTCAGGTGCTTGGGATTAGCAGCAATCCCTTTCCTGAGGCTGCCTCTTTTTCTTGGTCAGGACTTTACAGTCTATAGTCTATATTCTAGCTGGTCTTGGCGCGTGGCAGGGCCTCTTATTGTCACAGTAGGGCTGATTCTGAGTGTCCGCCCCCAGGTAGGCTGGGCCTTCAGCAGCCTGGCTGGGTTTTAGGGCTGCCGGTGTTCTGGAGCCCGCAGGGTGCCCCCTCCCACTCCTGGCGGAGGTTCCTGCCCAGGAAGAGCACCAGCACCCCTGCATGGCAGACCGCAACTTTGCTGGTCCCTGTGATGACTGGCCCCACCCCCGCAGTTCTGGGAGGAGGCTGCCCCTGTCTGTCAACACTGTCCGGGGTCTGCCTACACTGTCCCACCCTTCTGGGGTGGGCACCACGCCTCCAAGCCAACCAGCTCTCCGCAGAGTCCTTTACTCGGCCTCTGCGATGAGCCCCTCCCAGGCGTGGGCTGTGCGGCCTTTGTCTCCGGCAATGGCCAGTCAGTTGTCCCCGCTACTAGTTCCCGGCTCGCCGGCTCGCTGTTTGGAGTTTCAGCAGAGCCTGGGGGCCTGTGTGGTTGCGCAGGGCTGGGCCTCCCCCCTCACAGGGGCTTCTAGCTGCTGTTTCCCTGGTGGCCCAGCAGCACCGTCCTCGGCCCTCTCGCCACCCCAGCTGGTGCACTTCCCGCTCCCCCGCTCCGGCTTCCCGCAGGACTCTTCTCCTCCGCCTCTAGCCCCGCGCGGAGCCTCCTCTCCCTGTTGCCAGAGTGAGTCTCTCACACAGTCCCTCCCCTGCAAGAGTTCAATTCCGCGTTCCCTACGGCGTTTGCCCTTGCTGCCAGCACTTCACTGCTGAGACTTCCAGTCGCCAGGGAGCCCTGAGCTGCCTCAGTCAAACGCGCCCCTCTGGGCAGAGCCGCCACTGCCCGGAGCCGACCTCGGCCCACCGGCCGGTAGGTCGGGAATGCCTCACCTACTGTCCTGCTGGCCTCCTCTGCCTCTGGGCTGTGCTCCCCTGTGTCCAGATGCTGCCTGTTCCAATTCCTAGGGTCCTGAAGACATCTCACTAAAATAATTTTTAAATCTTATAATATTAAAATAGTTGTTTTGAAAATATTAAGGTTATTAATAACATTAAAAAGTTCACTACTTAAATGCATTTTAATATATATTACCCATCATTAGTTATAAGTTAATAATTATAAAATGAATGACTAAATTTCTTAATGTAGTACCATAAAATCAAATAAATATTAATTTAATTTGTGCCAAAGTTGAAAGCTGTATTTCCTTATATTGACATTTAAGATCGATGATTTTAAATTAAGATTATGATTCTAGTAATTTTCATTTTTGAAGAATGTTTTAGTGGGTAACTAGGAAATAAGGATTGAAAAAAATTACTAACCAGCTCTGGCTGGTGTGACTCAATAGATTGGCACTGGCCTGCGAACCCAACGGTCACTGGGTTGATTCCCTAGTCAGGGCACATAATCAGGCTGCAAGCCAGGTCTCCAGCCAGGTACTTTGCTGGAGGGGCCTGCATACATTGATGCTTCTCTCACTTTCTTCCTCCCTCCCTGCTCTTCTCTCCAAAGATAATGAATAAAATTGTTAAAAAATTACTAAACACATTTTTTAAAGAAACCATATGGAACTTAAAATATGCTCTCTAGTATTAAGCATTGTCTTCTATTTATATCATAGATCACTAATTCTGAAAAAAATTGACTATTATTATGAAAAATTATAATAAAATTATAGCTGTGTAAATAAATACTCCATTCCATAACTGAAGAGCTGTGAGAGATTAGTAATTGCTATGGAATATTTTATTTTTCTTTGCTAAATATCTTTGTAAGATCTACTTTATAATTTATTAGATTTCATTTATATATTAGCAAATTCAAAATATGTCTTGTCTATCATTAAGAAATTTTATTAATTATTATTCAGAATAACACCATATATTTATGTGACAGTTTCCCAAGAATTATAACAGAGTTTAAGACTATTGCTGTCTACTGTGTTATTCAGCTATGAACACTGGTCACTGCAAAATGATGCAGAAAAATAGGGTAGAATAAGGGAGCACCACCAGAGCTCAAGGTTTAGAACAGCAATGTTTATCATTAGTATTGGTTTCACTGTCATTGGTCCTGGTAACTCTGGTCTTTTATTTCAAAACTACTGGAGTTTAGTCCTATCTAACCCCCAACAGTGGAAAAACATCAATAAATTTTTCTGTCTCTGAAACTATTACTTAGAAGCCTTACATTGACCCAGCATCTTCAAAATCCATCCTGAACCACATCCCATGGAATTCTGGCATTATAGAAATAGAATTATTTTAGAGTTACAATATTTCCCTTCTAACTTTTTTTGTTTGTTTTGTTTGTTGTTGTTGTTTTTGACAGCACTGTTGGTGAATGCTAGAGACAAGGAGAGTGGAGAATGGGAGGCTGTAGGAGAAATGGATCCTCTTCAAGGTAACGTAATTATCCAGGTTGGCACAGAATCTTTAAATCAGTAGGATGGCTTTTCAGATAAGGAAGATAACTTGATTGGGGGATTAGAGATTCTCTCTAATCTCCTATATATCTCTTTTCCAATTATCAGTGTTTGAGTCCTTCTTCACAAATGTCTTAAATTTCACACAAACAGTCATATCAGGGTAGGAAATTATTTCCCGTATAATCTGACAACCTCTTGGAGCAAGTTAGCTTCTTTTACTGGGATTTCTTGGGAGTCTGGGAAAGGAACCTAGAGGGGCTTACATTGCAATCCTTACATGGAGATGAGAATTTAGAAATCTGACTGATATGATTCCGTCCTGCCCATCTGTTCTGCAGAACAGAAGTTCTTTATCTTCGTCTGCCTTCTCTCCCACCTAAGTGTGTGCTACCACACTGGAAGATATGATAGGCATGGACAGGAGCCCACTGAGGCCCCAAAACTATCTTTTAGGTTGTGAACTCAAAGCTGACAAAGATTGTCACTTTAGCATGGATAATGATGAAAATGAGCAGCAGTTATCTTTATGAATAGTCAGTTTAGGGGCTGGTGCAAAGGATGACTTGCACACTGTTGAAGCAGAGGCAACGAATTATGAAGGCAGTCCAATTAAAGTAACACTGGGGACTTAGAAAAGTTTCCCTTGGTGGCTTTGAAATAACACCACCTGTGGTCTTATGGCTGAAGTGTGGTTCAAAGCCTGGGCATATTAGTGGACAATACAACAACACATTATAGCTGTGGAGGAAGGAAGAAGATGCAGATTCAGAAGATGAGAAGGAGAATGTGAAACTCCTAAGTGTGTCTGGGCAGCATTCTTCCCTTGGAAGTGGTAGCACGGTTCTACAGAAGAAGTAAAATTTGCTGCTGATGAAGATGATGACAATGAGGATGAGGATAAGGATGATTTTGAGGATGAGGAAGCTGAAGAAAAAACTCCATTAAAGAAATCTATACAAGATACTCTAGCCAAAAATGCACAAAGATCAAACCTGATTATGTGCCCTGGCTGGGAATCGAACCAGCAACCTTTGGGTTCGCAGGCCGGCACCTTATCCACTATGCCACCAGCCAGGGCTTCGTTTAGTTTTTAAAGATGGATGAAACTCCACCCTTTGCTTGGCTTTAAGTATGTATGGAAATTTGTGATAGGACATAGTAGTGGTGGAGGTCAGATAAATAGAAACAGTAGGGAGACAAAAATATACGTATGAAATAAAATCAGTATTTTAATAAAGAAAAAAAAATCTGACTTGTCAGTCTCTTTCTTATTATGTGTCATAGAAATGATCAGTTTATTTTCCTCATCCTCTTTGTACTGGTTTCTAGCAGTTGCCCTTCAGACCTCTAAGGTTTTTTTCAGTAGGCACTTTTTTTTTTTTTTTTTCAGGTGACCAGAGAAATAGATAGATAGTTTCTTCCCCACTATATGGTGTGAAACCACAGATCTCTATCTTTTAGAGCTAATTTGATGGTCACTATCTTCAGAGTCAAATTTGCCAAAGAACAAAGCCATATTTCTGTGTGTCCCTTTACATGTCTTATTAGAAACCAGTCCAATTTTTATACGAGCCATGGTTTGTAGTTACAAATAACAGGAATAAATTAAGCGGGGAAGGACTTTTTTGGAAGGGTTTCAGGTGAATTGTAGATAGATTCAATAGCAAAGCCAGAGATTCAAGCTTGGAGAACAGCCAGGGCAGGCGAGACAAATATGGCACTACAGGGACAGTGAGCATCCCACAGAGCTGGGAGCCAGCTGGGCCTGGGCCATTGCCTATGGTGCTACTGCCAGGGCAACCTCAGCCTTTCTTATATTTAATACACAGCCTCACAATTTCATTACATTCTGTATGCCTTGCAAATTCACTTCAAGTATGCATACTTGTTAATTATAAAAGATACCAGGTAATCATGGTTTACTATGTACTATGTGCCAGATATTTGCCAGCTTTTAATATTTATGTATAATATAAATATTGCCCCTGCTCTGGCTGGTAGCACAGTGAATAAGGCACTGGCCTACAAACCCAAAGTTCGCTGGTTTGATTCCCAGCCAGGGCACATAACCAAGGTTGCGAGCCAGGTCACCAGCCAGGTCCATAGCTGGAAGCAGGTGAAAGGCAACCACATATTGATGTCTCTCTCTCTCTCTGACTTTTTCCTTATCCTTCTTTCTAAAAATAATTTAAAAAAAAATTAAATCTTTTAAAATAAATAAATATTACCCCTAAGATTGAATTGTCTTCATTTTATTTTATTTTATTTTAAGATTTTTATTTATTTTTAGAGAGAGAGAGGAAGGAAGAGAGGTAGAGAGGGAGAGAAATATCAATGTTTGGTTGCTTTTCATCTGCCCTCTAGCTACAGACTAGGCTGGAGACCTGGCTTGCAACCTGGTTGTGTGCCCTGGCTGGGGAATCAAACCAGCAACCTTTGGGTTCACAGGCTGGCACCCTATCTACTGTGCCACCAGCCAGGGGTGTCCTCGTTTCAAACAGAAGAAATTTGATTCAGTAATTTAAGTGATTTTAAAACATCACATAACTGATACGGGTGTAGCTGTATTCATACTTAAGTTCTGTCAAACTCTTAAATTTAAGGTCTCTCATCTCACCCCCTCCATCACTAGCTAGATTTCCTGGTTTGTTATTGTTTTTGGTTTTGGAAGTAAACTGGCTTTCCTGGTCTTTTTGTGCTGTAACTCAAGACAAACAATTGTGTTTGCTTTGTCTCTAAGCCAGCTCTGTGTGGGCCTACTGCTGCCTGTTAAGAATGGTACCACATTGCCTCCCATATGCAAATGTTTGGGAACAATCTAGTTTAGAAGTAACCAATAGGCATCAGAAGAAATGTGTATGAGGGGAATTATACAAACCCCAATTAATTTTTTTAATTGTCCAGTAGGGTGTCAGAAAAGGTGGTTGGATTTTGTGCTTTGCTTTCTAACCAAAAATTATTGTGGGATATAAATAATTGCAATTTTAGTCCAATAGGGGAAAAAAGTTAAATAAGTAGAATGAAGAAAAGTATAAAGACTTGAAGAATTGCAAGTTAGAACCTAAGAACAACTTTTACACAAAATAAAGCAAAGCCAGAACTTGTAAGTGGCTGTAGAGTGTAATCAAAATGCAGGTGATGGTCAAACGTGCAATGGCCCACGGGCAGGGTAATGAACTCAGCTCAAAGGTTATAGACTTCATGTGTCCCAAAGGTTTATAGCTCTATATCGTGGAAGTGTAATTTAAGTGAGCCATAGATGAGACAGAGAAACAGAAAAAAACATAGTGCAGAAGGAAAGAAAAGTTCAACTAATATATTTCTTGAAAAAAAAAAAAAAAACTTACTTTATTTTTGGAATGATTATCATTTTAGTGTACTGAAAAGTACCTACTTTTAACCCTGGCTGGGTGTCTCAATTGCCTGGAATATTGTCCTGTACACCAAAAAAGTTATGGGTTCAATTCTTGTGCAAGGCACATACCTAGCTTGCAAGTTCAATCTCTGACTGGGGAACATAAGGGAAGCAACCAATTAATAAAATCAATAAATATATCCTTGGATGAGGATTATAAAAATAATGAAAAATAAATAAAAGTACTGGCATTTAAGTTAATATTCTAATAATTTTTATACCTTTAAAAATATTATAAGAGCTTCAAGAAACTAAAAATGAAACTGCCTTTTGATCCAGCAATTCCACTGCTAGGATTATACCCAAAGAATCCTGAAATACCAATTCAGAAGAACCTATGAACCCACATGTTCATAGCAGTGTTATTCACAATAGCCAAATGCTAGAAACAGCCTAAGTGCCCATCAGTGGAGGAATGGATCAAAAAAGTGTGGTACATGTACACAATGGAATATTACACAGCAGAAAGAAAGAAGAAACTCCTATTTTTTGTGGCAGCATGGATGGAACTGAAGAGTATTATGCTTAGTGAAATAAGACAGGCAGTGAAAGACAAATACCACATGATCTCACTCAATACAGGACACTAATGAACAAAAACAAACAAAATAGAACCAGAGGCATGGAAATAAGAAAAGATTGATAATGACCAGAGGGGAGTGGGAGGGGGAGAAAGGGGCAAAGAAGGCGAACAGTTTAATCAGGGAACTACCATGGATGACCTACAGACACAGACAACATGTTTGATTGACTATGGGAAAGGAGATGGGGTGGGCGGGGCAGGGGAGAGCAATGAGAGAAAAATGGGATAAATGTAATACAACAATAATAAATTAATTAAAAACAGTATTAGATGAAGAGCATAGTAGGTATTGAGGTAAGATCATGCACTATTTATATTCATGTATACTTAATTTTAAGCTCTACTTCTACCACTAACTAGCTGAATGATCCTTGCCAGTTTTTCACTATTTCTGCGTTATGCCATCACACTGTTAAAAGATAAATTAGAGTCCTGGCTGGTATGGCTCAGTGGTTTGGCACCAGCCTAAGAACCCAAGGGTCTCTCTGGTTCAATTTCCAGCCAGGGCATATACCCAGGTTGCAAGCCAGGTCTCCAGCCAGGGCCCCAGCTGAAGCAGGTGAAAGGCAACCATAGGTTGATATTTCTCTCCCTTTCTTCCTCCCTCCCTGCCCTTCTCTCTAAAAATAATGAATACCATCTTTAAAAAAAAAAAAAGATAATGCACATATAATAACCATATCAATATATGATATATTGTGACAGATTCTCAAATGTTAGCTGCCATCATCATCATCTTCATTATCACTGTATTATAAAAATAAGTATGTTAACCATTTTAAACCAATTGCCAACATCATCATTTAATGAAAAATAGCTAAAACAGATAAAATTTACTTTTATTCTCATTACAGACTTGAGACATGAAACAAGTGTTCTTACAATGAAAAAAAAAGTTATCAACAGAGAATAAAATTACAAACCTAGAAATAGAAAGAGAATAAAAGAGAATAATATATAAAATAGCAATATATATATAAGGTCTGTCCCAAAAGTATCAGCCATGCAAACTGTTTTAATTATATTGACATTGGCTTAATATTTTCAGGATAGACCTTGAATTAAATTTTTAAAAGTCTACATTTTTATATATTACTTTTGAAATTTGGTCATCAATTTAAAAAATTTATTTCTTGTTTAAGTTGACTTGATTTATAATATATTAATAAATTAATTTTGACAATAAATAGTAATACTTTATGGAGAAGGGGGGACTATTAGAAAAATTGGTTCAAGAGGAATTTTGATTTATGTTTATTATTTATCAACTTTTTAACAATAATAATTGTGAATTTATAATTGCTTTTGGAACTTGGAAAATATCTTTTTAAAAGAAATATATATAGCACTCAATATTCTCTAGTTTCTCCTCTTCTGCCTTTATCTCTTTGACCCATTCAAGCCAGGCTTTTGCTTTCATTGTTCCTATGAAACTGCATAGCAGTATCATTACAACACTAAGTACAGTGGTCAATTCTCAAATTGTATTTTATTTGAACTACAGCTAGCATTCCATCACGTTGATCATTCCCACATTTGTAAAACACTACCTTTATTCATTTTCTTGGCTGTCTTATTTTATTTTGCCATTTCTCAGTTATCAGAGGTCACTGGTTCGATTCCCAGTCAGGGCACATAACCAGGTTGCAAGCCAGGTCTCCAGCCTGGTCCATAGCTGGAGGCAGGTGAAAGGCAACCATACACTGATACTTCTCTCCCTCTCCCCCATCCCCCTTTAAAAATAATGGGTAAAAATCTTTTAAAAAATGCAAATATTTAGAAATTTTCTTGCTCCATGAAGCAAAATATTAACTTTGATAGTCTCAAGGCAGTAGTCAAGATGATTATTTTGGCTATCGGTACTTTATATATTTTATGTATAAGGGCACTTCATACTCTTCTAAACATGTACTTTTATTTGCTTCTAGATTTTATTATAAGTAATTAATCTATTTTTAATGATAAAATCAGAAAACTTTAAAAGGTATTAAAACTGCCTTTAAGTGTATGTAACAGAATGGTTTAACAAAATCATTAATGGGTCTGTTTTCCCCCACATTGTATTGTGAATGAATCTTAAATCGGATATTTATAATGAAATAAGATGAATTTTCAAACTATTATATTATCAAGTAAAAAAATCTGAAGTCTATAATGATCTTAAACTGATCCAGTGTCCTGGAAATAGAAATGCATTACAAAAGGGAAAAAGAAATACTAATCTATGTTCAGTCTTGAATTCAGTACTAGGAACAAGTCTCTCAGTTTAGTGGAGATTGTAACAGTTTCTTGTGACATCATTTCTCAATGGAGAATATTTAAGATACCATACTATCTTATTTGCCTCAAGATATTAACCCTCAGAAATTGTAAGAAACTAATAAAAGGGTCTAAACATGTTAGCTCTAAACATGTAAACCAGTTTTTTTTTCAAGTTTAAAAGAATGTAAAACCTCTCATTAAAAAAATATGTAAGCATTAATAGGACAATGGACAATACACCTTTGGATAAAAAGAAAAATAAATTAATGTAGATAGTCCATGGATTGCTTTGTTCTTGTGATTTCAGTATTTCTATATAAAACTGTCCTGAAAATAAGTAGTTCTGCTACCTGATTGAAAACATCTGATTATCACTTTGTTTTAAAAGTTTGTTCTTAGAGGATGGAGTGATGATATTATATAAATTCTCAATGTGCTACCTCTTAGCTTCCAAGCTAAAATGGAACAGAATGTAAACTGCCTATTAGAAAAAGTTGTTCAGTGTAGTATTTTTTTTTACTGCTTCTAAGGAACTATTACTCTACCTTAAAATTACTCATTTTATATTATTTTAAAATATAAAAAATATTTTACAAATATCTCAGAAATGTGGGCAGTACAATGAAATAAATTATTGTAGCAGCACTATCATGTTCATAAAAATTCAGAGAGCTACTAGTTTAAAGACAGAACTTTTGGTGTAGTTCTGCTATTGAAGAGCTAGTCCAATTGAATGAATCAATTAATCAATACTCTCACCACATTTCTCTGAAGGAAAATTTCTGCTCTAATATTGTATATCTCCAGGAGATATTATTTTATGAGTTTAATCTTTTTAAAAACACAAAATTCTAGATTAGCTTTCTAGATTAGTTTCACACCTATATGTCAGTAAATTATGTCTTTTCTTCAGAATCAACCTTGATGTTTTGGTTGGACACTTGCAAAAAGATGATTTACTGTCATGATGATTTGGAGATTAATTCTGATGGCTACATTGAAAAATGAAAATCTTGAGAAATAATATAAGAAGTATTTATCTTCTGATATGTGTGTGTGTTTATAGTGCAGAATGAATTAAACTTTAATCTTAGCTAGAAAAGTAGCTTCTAAAAAATTTAGATGTATCATCCCCAAGATGATCTTTGAAAGCTCTAGTTACTAACAATTGAAAGGAACTAGGATGGATTGCTTTGTTATGTTTGTGTTTGGTAGCCTCTATATGTTATGCTTCAGCATAAATATGCATAAAACCAATAATTCAGAATTTTTTATTTTTGTTTTGCTGCCAGAAGACAAGGTGTTTCTTTATGTCTACTTAAAGGGAAAGAGAAATAACTTACTTGTATTTTCTGTCAATAAAAACAACCTTTAAAATGTTAAGAATAAGTTCACATGCCCCTAATTTTGTGTAACTGTTACCTGATATACATTCCCCAATGGAATAAGTAACTAATAGCTAAGGAGAATAGAAGCATAAACTTTAAAATTGTTTATTTAACTTGTATAATAGTCATGTCAATATTTTCAAAATTAGTGGTTTGAATAACTGTATCATGTAATAACATATGGAGCAGAGCATGTGTTTGTAAAGATATTGAAAACTATCCAATTCAGAATTATTATACAAAGAAATGTATTAAATATTAACTCTTAACAGCACCTGATTTATGCTGAAATTGTTGGTGTTTGATCATTCTTTACTGTCAGTTCTTTGAGGTCTGGGAGTCAATTATAATTATTTATTATTCTGTATTCCAAACAGTAGACACATCCCTGACATTTTATTGAGTTATTATTATGTGTCTGGAATTCTTTCAAGTAATAAGAATATGAAAGTGAGCAAAAAGACAAGGTTACTATTATTTCATCCCAGCAGCTTGCAGTTTAGCCAAGGAAATATACAACAACTAAACACTCAAACAAAGGTAACCTATGGTCATGACCAATGTAATGATAGGCAAAATTGTCTGTATTAGAGAACCTGATTGTTATGGTAAGCTAAACTTTTTTGCAGCCCTGGCTGGTGGCACAATGGATAAAGCACCAGCCTGTGAACCCAAAAGGTCACTGGCTCGATTCCCCAGCCAGGGCACATAACCAGGCTGCAAGCCAGGTCTCCAGCCAGGTCCGTAGCTGGAGGCAGGTGAAGAGCAATCATATGTGTTGATGCTTCTCTCCCTCTCTGTCTCTCTCCCTTCCTCTCTCTCTAAAAATAATTTAAAAAATTTAAATTTTCCTGCAGTTGTGTTGATTGATCTGCAATCTGAAGGGTAAAGGGCAAAGAAGTTCATCTCAGGCAAGGAAAGCAACAGCTTTCTCCTTCCTCCTTTGGTGGGAAAAGCATGTATAACATGAGAGGCTGAAAAAGGTCAAGTTCAATGAAAAAGTAGAGATAAAGTGGTTACTAAATATGAGTTTGCACATGTTACTCTGCATTGTACAGCATTTATCAATTCCTATCCAAAACCATTTTTCTTATTTATGTACTTTTTTTGTTCATTTTTAAATTTTCCACCAGAATACAAACTCCACAAAAGCAGGAATCTGGCATATCTTGTTCTCTCTATGCCATACTTCAATACTTAAAATAATGCCAGAATATTGTGGATGTTGAATAAATGTTTCATTCAATTAAAAAATGATGATAATTGTTATTATCTATTACTTTGGTGGTAAGAAGTTATAGGACAAAAGAAAGCTCATCAATCAGCCAAAAAGTAACATGTCATTTTTTTGAAAGATGAAGTTAGAAGAAATACAATATTGCGACAAAAAGGTAGACTTTTCAGAAAAGCCTTTGCCCAATGAGTCATTAGTTCATTCTTTCTGAACTCTTCTATCCCTTTACTCTTCACTCCATTTAAATTTTTCTAACGGGAAGTATTATCTTTGAGCTTCTGTGTTCTGATTGGCAAAATAAGGTTATAATAATTTATCTGACATGTGAAGAAAGTAAGATGAAAACAATCTAGTATAGAATATATCTTATGATTGATAAGCAACATATAGACTTTATGAAGCTCTTGCTGCTCCTACTAAGGTTCTTGTTAGTGTTAGTCTCTTAGTTTTGGAGGATGATTTCTTTAAAAAACTGACTCTGCAATGGAGTTTAATGAAGATCATAGGGAGTGTTCATGGAATCAATGCTTATGGAAGGAAAGTGGAAGAAGTAGAGTCAGTAAAGGGAGAAGCCACATTGCAAGATATCCAATTGTAGCCTTAGCTGATGCTACAGGTCATTCTGAAGTTAAAATGACCTTTCAGAATTTTTCTCTATTGGGCTTGCATGGACTGACTTTTATTCCTTTTACTTCTTCGCTCTTTAGATGTAGGTAGCCACACCCCCAGGAGTTGTGTGACCTTGTGGAAGAGGAGCTCTTTGAAGGTGAAATGATCCATGGAGAGACACTTTTTATATTGTGCATAGAAACCATGTTTTGTTTTTACATGTGTTCATGTATTCACCTATTGACAAAAAGACAATTTTTATAACCAAATAAAAAGAGGTTCAGGTTGCTTAAAATATTACCCTAGCACAAAAAGTAAATGGGCAATAAGGCTAAGACTCAAATCTAGAGATTTGTTTTCTAACTCAGATTTCTTGAACTAATTGATAACTAAGGTGATTTCACCCCCAAAACTTTAAGTATATCAATGCACATAAATATGCCTTCATGCAGCAATAACCTGTACCCCTTACTTTAAAAATGAATTCCTGATATGACACCAATGCTTTGGCCAGGGTCTTAGAAAGAGATGTTCAAAGAATGCTTAATACATGTTGATATAATTTGATTTATTCTAATGTGCTGAGAACTAAAGTTTTTGCTCAGGGAGTTTACAGTTAAGAAATTATTACTAAAAATACTTAAAAGGATATTACTGACATTGTCTATTTCATAATGTACAAAGTAGATTTTAAAAGATTACTATATATGATATGACATTATGCTAGAAGAATGTAGAAAACAATACATTTTGGCATATGGTTACATGATGAAATAATACTACATTTAATTCAATTATAGTTTGATTAAATTTTTTTTAATTTTGTAATTTTAAGCATTCATACCATTTCAACTTAAAGCAATACACATTATCTGAAAATTCATTTAACAAGATTGTTCTAAGGCTGTAATGCTTGTAAAAAATTGATTCTTGAAGTGTGATCTTGGACCAGTAGCATTAGTATCACTTTTATGAGTTTGTTAGAAATTCAAGTTCTCAGTCACTACCTCAAATATATTGAAGCAGAACTACAGGATATGGAAGCAATCAAGCTGAAACTTTACAAGCTTTCTTATATTGATGCATGGTATTGCATGAGCACAATTGAGAATTACTCACCCAGATAATTTTAGACAGGAAAGAGGTTGAGGTAGCTAGATATATGAAACTTGTGAGTGGTCACAGGCTTTGAAGGAGGGTGAGACTACTGAAAAACACTGACTCCTGGCTGGGAAAAAATAAGGAAATGTATAAGGGATGATAGAAAGTTCCCTTGCATTAGTTTTAAATGAGATGATCAAAAAATTCCTTTGAGAAAAGAATCAAACTTAGAAATGCAAAAGTAAAAATATATATAATTCATAGACTTTTCCACAGCACCCAGGTCAACAAAAACCTGGGCTGTATTTAACAATGCAAATATTTAGACTTTACCGGCATTCTCCCCTTTACAGTTTACTTAAGGGCCCCAAGGTTTTCACTTTGTGTAAAGCTCCCCAGATTGAGAAATGTAGCTTTAGTATGACTAATTCTGCAGTAAACATGCTTACCCATGTGATGGCAGGGGTGTATCAATATCTAATGATTCCCAGGTGGGGTCTGGGAAGGAGGAAAAATTTGAGATAACTCTGATGTTTATTCTGGCTTGGGAATTGCTGCTTATTCCAGCATCTCAGTAATTTCCAAGCTGAGAAATTTTAGCAATTTCTCTTATGTCTTCTGTTTTTGTTTTTCTAACAGTTATTATTGAAACAGCTATGACTTTAGTAACTGAACAACTAATGAGACTAAAATATAATAAACTTGTTATAAATGTAAGAAATATCAATAAACTTTTATTTGTTTTCCAGTATAGTACTGTAGCAAAATTAGAAGTAATAATAAAAATAATAGCTAAATATCATGGAACCCTCATTCCCAAGCAGTCTTTAAGAACTATACTTTTAAAAAAATATTTTATTTATTATTTTTAGAGAAAGGGGAAGGGAGAGAGGCAGAGAGGGTGAGAGACATCAGTGTATGGTTGCCTTTCACCTTTCTCCAGCTATGGACCTGGCTGGTGACCTGGCTTGCAACCTGGTTATGTGACCTGACTGGGGAATTGAACCAGTGATCTTTGGGTTCGCAGGCCAGCACCTTATCCATTAAGCCACCAGCCAGGACAGAACTATACTTTTATGCTTGTCTCTATCTCTCATATATTCCTATGTTTTTTTCTCAATATTTTGTTGAATTTTGGGGGGTAACATTGGTTAATAACATTATATAAGTTTCAGGTGTACCTTTCTATAATGCATGATCTGGGTATCCTATTGTGTTCACCACCCAAAGTCAAGTCTCCATCTATCACCATTTATCCTCCCTATACTCTCTACTACCTTCTCTCCCCTTTCCCTTTGGTAATCATCATTCAGTTGTCTGTGATTATGAGGAATTTTTTCTTAATTTCTTTACCTTTTCCATCAGATCCCCAACTACCTCCCCCTTAACAATTGTCAGCCTGTTTTCTGTATCTTGAATCTATTTCTATTTAGTTGGTAAGTGTATTGTTCTCATTAGAACTGTACTTAGAAAATTATAAGACACTGAAGAAAAAAATGTAAGAAGATACAAATAAGTAGAGCATATACCTTGTTCATGGATAGAAAAAATTAACATCATTAAAGTGTCCATACTACCACAAATACTCTCTAGATTCAACACAATTTCTATCAAGATACCAATTGCATATTTCACAGAACTAAAACAAATATTCCAAACATTTGCATGGAACCGCAAAAGACCTACAATAGCTGTAACAATTTTGAGAAAGAAGAACAAAGTTGGAGGAATCAGGCTACTGATATCAAACTAGATAACAAAGTCATTATAATCAAAACAGCCTGGTATTTGCATAAAATATATAGATCATTGGAATGGAAGAGAAAGCCCAGAAATAAACCCAAACCTTTATAGTTAATTAATATTCCACAAAGAAGGAAAGAATGTATAATAGGGTAAAGACAGTCTATTCAGTAAATGGTGTTGAGAAAATTGGGCCAATGCATACAAAAAAATAAAATAAAATCAGACCATCTCTTATAACATTCATAAGAATAAACTAAAAATTAATTAAATCTTAAATGTAAGGATCAAAACCATAAAAAATTGTAGAAGAAAACCAAGGCAGTAAAATCTTGGATATTTCTCATAGCAATATTTGTCTATGTCTCCACAAGCAAGGGGAACAAAAGAAAAAATAAACAAATGGGACTACAACAAGCTAAAATGTTTTGTTTTGTTTTGTTTTCACAGCAAAGGAAACCATCAACAAAATTAAAAGACAATCCACTTATTGGGACAGTATGCAAGTTGTATCTAGAAAAAGTCTAACCATTGTTAATATAATGAGAACAGCGTGTATAACATTGATGTAACTGGCAGCCAAGGACAGTGGACTGGAATGCACATGCATGAACAATGAGGACTTCATTGTATTAGTCAATGGCGGTGGTAGACACTATTGAGTGAGCATATATATTGTGCGGCCCTCACACTCAAAATGACTGGGTGAGTAGAACAATGAAGCTGCATCAAATTTTGCATTAAGCTTGAACATTCATTCCTCTGCAGACTATTCCAATGATTTAGAAGGCTGCAGCTATGAGTAAGCAGTGATTAGTAGCTTCATCACAACAATATGCCTGCTCATGCATCATGTCTGTTGCATAGTTTTTTGGCAAAATGTCAAATTCCCCAGGTGAACCACCTTTCCCACCACAGCCCAGATTTAGCTTCCTGTGACATCTGGTTTTTCCAAAAACTAAAATCACATTTGAAAAGGAAACGATTTCAGACCATCTATGAGATTCAGGAAAATACAATGGGCAGCTGATGGTGTTGGAGAGAACTGTGTGAAATCCCCAGATACCTACTTTGAAAGGACTGGGGGTTTATTGTCCTATGTACAATGTTTCTTGTATCTTGTGTTTTCCTCAATAAATGTCTTTATTTTTCATAGTGCATGGTTGTATACTTTTTGGAATGACTTCATTGTATTGCCAATGATACATCTGATAAAATGTGTAAAAAACTTACAAAACTCAACACCAAAAACAAACAAACAAACAAACAAATAATTCAATTAAAACATGGGCAAAAGATCTGAATTAATACTTCTCCAGAGACATATAGATGGTCAATAGACACATGAAAAGATGTTCAATGCCAAAAATCATCAGAGAATTACAAATCACAAACTAAAACCAGAATGAAATATCACCTCACACCTGTCAAAATGGCTGTCATCAATAAATTAACAAAAAACAAGTGTCAAGGAAATGGAGAAGAGTAAACATAATAGCCAAGATTGAGAAACAGCCAAATGCCCAGCCTTAGATCCATAGATAGAAGAGCTGTGGTATAGTTACACAATGGAGTATTACTCCAGAGTAAAAGTAGAATGAAATCTTACCCTTTGTGACAGCATAGATGGATGTGGAGTATGTTATGCTAAGTGAAATAAGCCAGTCAGTGAAAGACTAATACCATATAATTTCACTTATATGGAATATTATATCTCCCTATAAAATAGTCATTTTTATTTACTCCATCAGTCTCACAGGGAGAACAATAGAGGTTCTGACAGTTTAAGCAATATGCTGCAAATCACCCAATTTAAGAGTATAGGATTCAGAATGAGAACCCAAATATCTGATTCCAGAGCTTTAGCATTTAACCCCATGTTATACCTAAGAGTGAATTTTAGCCAATGTAAGATTTGTTATTCTAAACTGTTAATCTAGTTTCAGGGATGATTGTGTTGTCACATTTTGAAGTAAAATTATCTACAAGTCTTTACATTTTGGTTCAAATTCATTGTGCTCTCTCTTTTTAATTTAAAAGCAGAGTGGAATTTTCTATTGTTGTTAATGGCTTTGGAGTCAAGTAAGTACCCACCAGGTATAAATGCATGTTCTAGTAACAAAGTCTTTGGCAGAAGCCAAAGAATACCATTTAGAGAAGGTATGATGATATTTGGGTAATGTAATTGAACTGCACAGACTTTCCAAGGTATGGTTATTTAATTTGTATTGTTAGTGGTTCCATTGAAAGATGACTTCTTTTCCTCATTTTCTTAGAAACACAAAACAATTATTGATGACAATAATTCGTATATATCCCCCACAATATGGAAAGGCAATAGAGATTTAATAGAGATTAAATTTAGATTTAATGAAATAATCTGGCCCCAAAATGTTTCCCCTTCAATGACAACCTAGTCACTAAAATTGAAAAGGTTCACAGTTACCTTTGTGTGGCAAGGAAAGCTTTGATCAACATGCCATTATCCGGTAACACTTCTTCAAAGAAGGTAATTACCAGGTGATAATGAAAATCAAATTCAATATTTCACATATGTCCCTAAAACCTATACTTCCAGCAAGAGGAAAGATCTGAGAGTAGGGTTGTAAAACAGTTTTCTACATATTGATGAACTAAATAGGAAGGTCAATTCTTTATAAAATCCTTAAGTTAGACAAATGTTATGGAATCAGGATCTGCAAGTGATCAGATAATACTACTGATCATTAACTGTGGATTGTCCATTGTATGAAGAGTGTTTTTGCTGAACTAATATTAAAGCAACAGACTATTTTCATATGTCCCTGATACTGAACACATATCTTGGCTCATCTACAATTAACAACAAAATGAAAATTGAGCTATAGCTGAATCTACTGGACATCCCTCAGTGTAATACATATATAACATAATTCGGTGTTAAAGATCTGTCTGTCTTAGAATTTCCATCACCAAGTTGCCAAGGCAATGGCATGGCTGTTAAATTCTAAAGTTCTGGAAGCAGGTGGGTGGGTTCTCTTTTTGAGTCCTATACAATCAAATTGGGTGACTTTTGACAAAATGCTTCAACTATCTAACCCTCTGTTTCTTCCCCCATAAGACTGATGGAGTGAATAAAAGTGAATTTTTCATAGGAAGATGTGTGAAATACAGGTGAGAATAAAAGCAACATCCTTAGATGAGTGCTGGGGAATAAGCTCTAACATTTTTAGCTATTATTTTTACTATTACTTCTATTAATATCATCATGTATCTAGCAAAACTCTATTATTTGCCTAGGTATTGCCCAGGAAGAAGTGGAATATTAAGCTGTTATCAACCACTAACAAAACCTGAAGTAAGTTACGAAGTTAGTTAGCTTTCCACCTAACATACAAAAAGATGTTCAGTGAAATGGAACAGATGGCAGGTTGGTGTTGAGAGAGAACAGTGGTAATAGGAAGAGGTTGGGGAATAACTTCATTGCATATAAGAACTTTGCCTCAGGACTTCAAGATTAGCTGGGTCCTGGGAATTGAGCCCCTCATTACTGCCTGACAACATTGGACTATCAGGAACATAATACATGCAAGTACTACAGTAATGTTTTCTTTATTCTTTTTTTTTTTTTTTTTTTTTTTTTTAGAGAAGGGGAAAGGGAGGTGGTTGCCTTTTACCTGCCTCCAGTCATGGACCTGGCTGGAGACCTGGCTTGTAATCTGGTTATGTGCCCTGGCTGGGGAATCAAATCAGTGACCTTTGTGTTTGCAGGCTGGTGACTTATCCACTGTGCCACCAGCCAGGGCTGTAATGTTTCCTTAAAAACAGCATGAAGATTTTAGGAAACAAAACTGAAATTATGCAGGTAGAAAATTTGGTAATTAAATCAATATATGTGGAGTGATAGGCTTCAGCCACGGACTATGTTTAGAGGGGTAGCAAAGTCATGCTTCTGCTGAATAACATTATTGCTTAGAGTTTTAATGTGTATATTAAATAATTCCAGTTGAACTTTCAGATCAATTTTAAAAAATTCAAACACATACCCAATTGGTATTTATGTATGTGTATATGTATATGTATACTATATGTATGTATATGTCTGTATATATGTATATATATTGGTATATAAATCAGAGTTATAGTATTCACATATTACATTTGTACCTTTTTTTTTTTTTTTGCAGGATTACACAGATTATTTCATCACATAACAGTTTTCCCCCCAACATTTTAAAAGCTTTTTAATGAAACAATTTTCTTCTAGACAACTCTTATTTTCTATGATATAACAGATTATGATATGCCCAAAGAATTTCTACATAAGATAATGCAAAGTGACTACCTACAAGATTTTATGGTTAATCTGTGAAAGTTATAGCCCTATATTTCCCTTCATTGACCCACTATAATAATAATAAAAAGAAATAATTATCTATTTTAGCCACTCTAAGATTGCTCACTATGACTCTACAATCGTTATAGTAACTGGCTCCTGAGAAAATGCCAAAGGTATTCACAGAACTCTAGAGTTCACCAAAAAGTTCTGCTCTATTAGTCTTTGCTATAGAGTCAAATCCTGCTTAATTGGGGTGGGGGGTACAGGGCAGGGAAGAAAGGTGGGGAGGCAAGGCTATGCTTTGGATAGTTCCTGAAAGAGTTGCTAGGAAACATGCACATGTGCAAATTGTTTTCCTGGACCTAATCCCCTAGCACCTCACTCTTTCCCTATTTCTAGAATTTATACTGCTATTTATTGCTACAATTGGTCAGCGATCATCTTAGAATACATAAACTAATGATGGCTGGTCTTACATTATCTTTGAGTCTGAGAGAAGCACCTATCATTGTGGTGAGTCAGAATTGCTAATGAGAGAATATGTTAATTTCCAGGGAGACTATTGCTCTTTTGTGTGTGTTGAATTAACTACTTCTGTTGCTTAGCATATTTCCAGCACCTTTAACAAGATATGATATGAAACATCTTGAAAAAAGAATGCCAAATACCATTACTCTTGCCCCACGTCACTTTAGTTTTTTGGACTCTGGAGAATAGAAGCTAAATTTATTTTTAAGAATAGTGAAATTTTATCCAACAAATTTTTACAACTTTTATGATGCTTGATGAAATTCTTGGTGATGAGTGGATTTTGTGTTTGTTCATCTAAAAGATGGCATTGCAATGGGAAACACATACTTCGGCAATGTTACAGGCCAATGAATAACTCCTTATTATTAATTACCACTGTCAGATAGGGGCCTGCATTTGATTACTGGCCATGGTTCCTGCTGAACAGATTCTTCATAATAAGATTCTTGATTCTCTGGAAAGGTAGCCTGACAGATTAACCAACCTGTGATTTATCCAATCAAGGATACTTTCAGGAAGATTTGAGTGTTTCCCTCCCTTTAAATCATAATAATGATTCTAGCCAGCCCAAGATTAAGAGAGACATTTTTTTTTCTTTAAAATCTTAGAAGAAAAATCAAGCCAAACCTTATTCACTATTGTTTCACTGAGATATTTTTCTATAAATAAAAAATTGTGAAAAAATTGGTTTTATGACTACAGATGTCCACTAATTATTATCATCCTTTTTGAGAATAAGAAGAGTTAGCTAAGAAATTGTATTAGTTTTTTCTTCCTGCTGTAACAAATTTTCACAGACTTAGTGGATTTCAGCAACAAAAACTTATTATTTTATAATTCTTGAGGACAGAAATCTGAATTGACCTTCCTAGAAATAAAGCAAGGCATGGGCATGACCGTATGCCTTCCAGAGGCTGTGGGGGAGAATCTGTTTTCTTATCCATCCCACCTTCTAGAGGCCACTGTATTCCTTGGCTACCAGCCTTTTTCTAACACCAAACTATCAATGACCAGTGGAGTCCTTTTTACACTGCATCATTCAGACACCAATTCTCCTGTCTCTCAGTCACGTACAAGGATACTTGTAATTTGATGAGGACATACATGGATAATTAAAGAGAATCTCTACATGTCAAAATCATTTGCATCCTTAACTTCCTCTTTGCTGTGCACCATAACATATTCACAGACTCAGGTGTTAGGGAATGCATATATATGGGGAAACATCCTGCCTATTGCAGGATATAGATCATTTTTTTAGAATTTATATTAAAATAATGTAACTATATTCATTGTAGCTAAATGTTTGAAAAGTACAATGGTGGGTTCTGGTAATTTAGTATCTTATATTCTAATAGATTATGTCAATTCAAAATTATTTACTAATTAAATAATTTCTACCCAACTATTAGAATTAAATTCCTAAAATGCTTATAGATAAGAAATAATCCATGGGAAAATAAATTCAGTGGAAAATAATAAAAGGGAATATATATACATATATGATTAGATAAATAATTATATATATAATTATTCAATGAAACAAAACACATCAAGACAACAAAAAATAATTACTTACATAGTGTATATTTAATTGGTATAATATATTTATGGATACTAAGTTTCAAAATTTATCCTTTTTTAACATTCCTGAATTTGAGATTAATCTTTCAATTAGTATTGTTCAAGTGGGAGTTATAAAGTACTCTTTTGTCTGCACATTGCAGCAAAATTTGCAGAATGATTGTAAGTAGTGTGAAAGAAAATCCAGATATGTAGCAGGACCACTTTTAAGAAATGTTGCAGTGCCAAAAGTCACCTCACTGGCAGAAAGGATAATGTGTACACACACATACTCACACATGCACACACACACGCAAAGAGTTTCAGAAGACTGGGACATGAAATGTGAAAATATTTTAATGGTACTTTAACCAATCTATTTCACCTATATTTTTAATGTAAACAAAAGTATAACGTTATTATAGCTAAAGAATCTCAATAAACAAAGTATAAATGATATGAAAATTTAACATAGGTTCACTACCAGCACTTTTCCTTAGTGTCACATAAATAATAATATTTCTTATCATTGATGACATTCTAACTTCAATGGAATAGTATATGTTCTTTGTCTAGCTGGTATTCTTGTCTCTATCACCCCAATACCATGCTGGAAAGGCACTCACAGTACCAACTATTTAACTCATAGTGAATGGTGACTCAAGTAAGCCATCAGAGTAACACCTTTCACCATTGAAATGTCAGTCATGGTACAATCATCCTCAGCACAAAAGTAAATAGTGATGCAGGTTAGCCATGTAAAACTTACATGAAAAAATAATGAAGGGAAACTTTCCTAAATTGGTGAAGGAAATAGGCATAAAAGCACAGGAAGCACAGAGAGTCCCAAGGGAGGACCACACCAAGACACGTCATAATTAAAATGCCAAAGGTTAAAGATAAAAAAATCTTAAAAGCAGCAAGAGGAAAAAAAAAGAGAGAGTTACCTGCAAAGGGGAGCCTATAGGACTATCAGTTGATTTCTCAAAAGAAACTTTGCAGGCAGGAAGAGCCTGGCAAGAAGTATTCAAAGTGATGAAAAGAAAAGACCTACAACCGTAATTACTCTATCCAGCAAAGTTATTATTTAGAATGGAAGGACAGATAAAGTACTTCCCAGACAAGGAAAAGCTATTATTATATGAAATGAAATGTTAAAGGGACTTACTTAAGAAAAAGAGGATCAAAATTATGAACATTAAAAAGATGACAAACTCACAACTATCAACAACAGAATTTAAAAAAATAAAAAACAGCCATAGAGGGAACAGAATCAAAGATATGGGGAACATCTGGAAGGGTGTCAGCTGGGAGGGGGAAGAGGAAGAAGAGGATAAAGGAGCAGGGGTTAATAAGCATAGTTGGTGGGCTGATTTCAAGTTTAATTTAAAAATAGAAACATCTTTTGTTGAATTAAAAATACTATAGTATTTTAGTTGTAGGCACATTAACTTATAGCTAAATTCAAGTTGAATAGACCTTTTACAATATTGGTTTCTCCTTTTCAGAAATGCAGTATTTGAATTTTCTTCTTGTTCCTAATTGTTGTATTGCTTTGTATTTGGGTATTTTATTCCAATCAAGGTTCTACCAGGTCAGATCTAAACTTATAATAAACTAAATACATAATTATGTATTAAATGGATATATATTGAATCAAAAAGAATTCAAACAAACCTAGAGTACTCAAAAGGACAAAAAGCAACAAATGCATCACAAAATCAGCAATAAAACTTTTTAAACTACCTAACATAATTATTTAATACATTTCTTCTATAATTTTGATATGTATTTTGATCACCTACTTATGTAATGCCAACTTTTCAATTTTGTAGAGAGAATATAATATCAATTAGCAATTTTTTAGTGTTCTGATTTAAATTAACTTTTATCATTGATAGTTTTAACAAGAAGAAGGTGTGAACCAAATTCTTCATTTACAATTCTGTCAGTTTAATGATTTGAAATTTTTGTACATCAGTTTTTGGCCCCAAACATTTCAAATATTTTTTCTCCTCTACTAGACCACATACTTGCAAAATAGCGTACCACTAGGATAGAAGTTTTTCTGCAAACTATTCTTTTTTAAAATTTTTAAAAAGATTTTATTTATTATTTTCAGAGAGAGGGGAAGAGAGGGAGGCAGAGAAGGAGAGAGACATCAATGTATGGTTGCCTTTCACTTGCCTCCAGCTAAGGACCTGGCTAGAGACCTGGCTTACAACCTGGTTATATACCCTGGCTGGGAATCAAACCAGTGACCTTTGGGTTTGCAAGCCAGCACTTTATCCACTGTGCCACAAGCCAGGGTTGCAAACTATTCTTATACCAAAGTAGATGGAAACAACTACACAGGGAAATGGCTGCAATCCATACAACTAGATCCTAATAAACTCAAACAAAACATGTCCTTAGTCCAACTGTTCCTTAGCCAGATTCTACAATGTACCTACTCACCAACATCAGAAAGGGTGGGTGGTAGACAGGAAGTAGAAATAATCATTCAGATTCTGTTCTCAACCAATTGAGTAAAAGTATCTACCTTTTACAAATTTAATGAAAATATATAAAACTATGTGAAAACATTGAAGCCTAGCCTAAGGCAGTGAAATGAGGCCAAACAAGTAAGGGTCCTGAAATTCAAAATTCATTACCTCCCCAGTAATTTTTCTTTACATCTTACATTATAATTTTTAAGTATCTCATCTTTCATTTTAGTTATTTATATTAATTTATTGTTATTGTATTACCATTGTTTCATTTTTCCCCACTGTCTCTCTTACCCCACCCACTCCATTCCCTTTCCCAAGGTCAGTCCCCCCTTGCTATCAATGTCCATGGGTCATTCATACTAGTTCTTTGACTAAACTGTTCCCCTTCTTTACCCTGCTCTGCACCTTTCCCCATCCCTCTGGTCGCTGTCATTACGTTGTTTCCATGCCTCTGGTTCTATTTTGCACATCTGCTTGTTTTGTTCATTAGTTTCCTGTATTGGGTGACATCATATGGTATTTGTCATCTTTCATTTTAAATGGTTTGCAAACATTAATTTTGTTAGAAATTATTTTACTCCTTCCTATATTGTCTATTATATTAACAGATATAATAGAATCACACTGTTGGATTTTTTCTCACTTGGTGGTATTTTTCTTTTTTTTTGTTTGTTTGTTTATTTTTTAAATAGTTTATTCATTATTTTCAGAGAGAAAGGCAGAGAGGGAGGAAGAAAGGGAGAGAGACATCAATGTATGGTTGCCTTTCACCTGCCTCCAGCTACAGACCTGGCTGGACACCTGACTTGCAACATGGTTATGTGTCTTGGCTGGGAATCAGTTGCACCTATTGCTTCATAGTAGTTGCTTGAACTTTGTCACATCTGTAACCGTGAAGTTTGCAACAGATTGTTGACAGTCCACAGGCCATGTGGGAGTGGCAGCTACAGCTGAGCTCTTGTGACCTCTTCATTTCATCATATTTTGGTCAAAAATTTCATCGAGTTTCTATTATTGGGGTAATTATTATATCATTATAATTGTTCCACTTTTCCTTTTTATCCTCCCCAGATGCACAGAGATGAATGATGAACAACAGAAGTTAATTCTCCAGTCTCTGAGTTGGTTTGGTGGAACAGAGGAGTTTCACTTTAGTAGATGTTGCCAGCCCTTATGCAACACCCCAGGATGCCTGGAGACCCGTCTGGTCTGCTTCTATCCAAATTTGGGAGTTATATGGAACATTGTCAATGTCCTGCCTAGATCCCCTAGGATACCTATAGATTCTACACATCTATTCTTTATTTGTACTTTGTTTCTAATTGCTTTGTAATGAGTTACAATTTTTTTCCTACAAAACTCACAGGATCAGTAACTATTTCTTTGAGAAAAATAAGCATTTCAACTTTTAGACTAAAGTGTCCCCCCTTATTCTTATCTATTTCTGAGAATGTATAGATGTATCCTTTTTTTTGTTGCTCCACACATTTTGTTTACATATTTCTTTGTCCTGTGACCGATATAAGTGCCTGAAACATAAAATTTATATGAGGCCCTGGGGCAAGAGCAAGCTCATGGACTGAATTTTTCTCTTTTCTGTTTTCTGGTGGTCTTACTTTGGGACCATTGACAGCTCAGAAGGCTACCCTTGGAGATTCCAGAAAAATGAAAGTAGCTGAGAGTTTATTTATACCCTTTGAGGCAGCTCATAGGCAGTGATGGACTGAGGCAGGAATGTGAATTCTCAATTCCATTGCCCAAAGGTGGGCAAACTGAGATATAATTTATACTCAGGACTCCCCTTGTAGGTTAGCCTGGGGACTGGAACTGGAATCGCTTGGAATCGTATTCTTGCTTGGATTCTCTTTCTATATCTCATTTCTCCCACTTTCCAACTGGTTTCTCCTGGAAGCACTTATGTATAGCAAATAGTGTATACATTAATCCCCATTTTATAGTTTGTTTTTTAGGGAACTTGAAGTAAGACAGTGGTATTTTCAAAAATGTATTAGCATTCTGCTATTAATCAATAACAGAGTTTACTGTTTCTATGGCTGCAATTTTTCAAATTTTGTAGTCTAATGTTGCAATTACTTCCACTTTTTTGTTGTGGATAATACATATGAACAGGTGAACACATATACACAGCAATTACTCCAAAAGCAGGAAAAAAAGTAAGACATGTGGATATGGATTATCTCGTTAGTTTCCTATTGTTAACTCAATTTTGAACACATCTTAGAATGAGTACTCAAGGAAATTTAAGAATCAGCAAATGCAATCTTTTTATATTATTAATTGTGTGAATGTAAATATAGTAGTTAATAAAGGAGAGGAGTTCTACTGGGAGATTTTAAAAACTACTTTCTTTCTATTTATGTTTATCTATTATCTATCTATCTATTATCTATCACCTATCTATCACCAATCAATATATCCATTTTTATGGTCCTGGATGGAGTACAATGGATAAAGCACTGGCCTGCAAACCAAAAGGTTGCTAGTTTGATTCACAGCCAGGGCACATAACCAGGTTGCAAGCCAGGTCTCCAGCCAGGTCTCCAGCCAGGTCCCCAGCCAGGTCTGTAGCTGGAGGCAGGTGAAAGGCAACCAACCACACATTGATGTCTCTCTCCCTTTCTGCCTCTCTCCCTTCCCCTCTCTCTAAAAATAATAAATAAAATCGCTTATAAATAAATAAAAATAAAAATTTCAAAAAAATCTATATATTCATTTTTATGTAGCTATCATTAATCTATTGCAGATAGGCAGATAGGTTATATGAATTGCACATCTCAAGTTGTAGAATGAAAGGACTGGTCTGTGATCATGTTATTTTTTCCCATTCTTTTAGTCTGCTAAATGAGAAATCAATAATATCACCAGTAGCTGACTTGGTTCACCAGTTTAGTTAGCTGAAATTGGCAGCTTGGTTCACCATGTTGTTATGAGAGTAAAATGCCTTCATTCAGTCAGCTCTATATTCTGTATCAAACTTCTCATTGTAATGGATTTGTTTTCCATATTAAAAAAAAAAAAAAAAAACCCTCATATTTCAGTTCTTTCTTTTTTAATTAGTTATAGTTTCTTTATATTTTTATTATTGTTCAAGCTGTCACAGTGCTTCCTACTTTCCTCCCCTTCCCCTCCCTTACCCAGCCCCACCCTCTTCCCACCCAAGTCAATACCCTCATTGTTGTGCAGTAAATATTCTTTGGTTAATCTCCCCACCTCCTTTCACACAGTCCCCACAGCCCTCCCCTCCTTTCAGTACTTTCTAAACTGAGCAGTTGATAAATTGATAAATGACAAGTGGAAAAGAAAGGTTGAATTAACTGCGTTAAAGGAAAAGCCTGAAGTGCACTTTATTTTGCAGTGACAGTAAAATAAGTTTTTACTTTGAGTATTTACTCTTCAGAGGGAAATATGTCATAGGTAATGGAAAGTAAGAGAAGATAGAACTAATTTTGATGATTTCTTCTCAGGAGGAACTTGACTGCAGTTAAGTGGTTTATGATATTTTTTTCTCTTAATTTCTTACATCTGTCTTCAGATGTATCACATTCCAATAAGCAGACACAAATTTGGATGGTTATTCTCTGTCATTTTTCTCAAATTATTTTTTAATGACTAGTTTTAATAGACATAAAAATATCTTTCCCTCATTTTCAATATACCTTACCCTCCAACCTCTTCTATAATTTTAAAGATAATCTCTGTTCTAATTTCTCCAGCATCAAAATCCTAGAAAATTTAAAGACCACTCTGTCTTCAGAGGAAAATTCAATGCTTATCCTATTAGGAGGGGATGATTGATGGTTCTTGCCAATTTTATATCAGAAATATTGATAATTAAAATAGGAAGACTGGCCATATATATTTCTTGCTTTTTAAAGAGCAATCTCTATTATGTTCACTTCTATAAAGTTATAATTATCAAAGTAAAATAAAAAGTTCTTATCTGTTCATTACTTTTTCAAAATATGATTAAAAATCTTAGAGATAACAATGTTACCAAGAGAAGAAATAACAGTACTCTTCTAGAGAAATAATTGTGACAAGTGTTGCTCAGTATCATTAGTCACCAAAGAAATGCAAGAAAACATTACAATGAAATACCACTACACACTCAATGGATTAACTAAAACCTAAAACACTATTAGTACCAAGTGTTAGCAAAGGTGTAGAGCAACTGCACTCCCATACATTTCTGGGTCAGCATAACATAGAATAACTATTATGGATAACTGTTTGGCAGAGTATTATAAATTCAACCTTATGACTTAGCAATTCTATTGCTGAAATGAATAAAAATATCAATCACAAAAAGCCTTTCACAAGAATGTACATAGAAACCTTACTCAGTATAGCTCTATACTGGAAATAGCCTTAATACCCATTATCAAGAGAATTAGAAGTAAAATTAAGGTCAAAACTACAGATACAATATCTAACCATACTTTTGGATCTCAAAACACAGTATGAGTGAAAGAAGATGGAAGCAAAAGCATGCATGCTAAGCAATTCTATTTATGTGAAGTTCTAGAATAGCCAGAGCTAGTGGATGATGAAAATCTAACCACTTACTACTGACAATGGTCATTAAAAAACCTTTAGAAATGAGAGAAAAGTCCTACATCTCGAGATAATGCTTACACTGGTGTTTAAATTATACAATTTTTTTTTTTTTGCACAGTTACAATCTTAACTTTTTAATGTATTTAAATATACCTTAATTTAAAATAATGGAGATTAGTAAAATAAGAAAGAAGAATCAAAAATAACTATGTGTAGGTGCTGTACTATACATATTATATTGGGTGGGGCAAAATTAGGTTTACAGTTGTGAGTACGCAAAACACAGAGCTTACTCTTTTATGTTATTTATTAACCACTGAATTCTTTTCTACATGGACAACTGTAAACTTACTTGCTCCACATTGTGTCACTATTTCTTTCTTACAAGAGTCCAGTGAAGTCCATGTTCTATTTCTAACATATAAATAAGGATATTATATATCAGATGCATTAATTTATTTGACCAATGGATCCAAAGCAAATAGAAGAGCCAGTAGTCAGTCTAAATCTATGATTATTAAACAATTGTTTTTTTCCATTATAATTATGAACTAAGCCTTGTATTAAAGTAAAATTGCAGATAAACAGAGGTACAAGTAAACACAGAAGAGGATGTAGAAACAAAGTATTGAGAAAATGAAAAATACATAACTGAGAAAAACTATTATTGAAAGAGTCATTATTTTCTGTGAGAGAATAAAATTCGAATGAATAAAACTTACAACATTGAAGTAAACAGTTTATACCAGACAGCACCAGAAAGAGGACACCAAAGGGAGTCCCAGGGGCAGTGTGATGTAGCACAGAAGTTTCAGCTCAGGCCACAACTCACTATTTGTGATTTTTGGTAAGTCATTTAACCTTCACCTTATTTTTTCCTTCATGGAAAGGTAAAAATTCTAATAATAACTTTCATTATTAAACTGTGGGGAGGATTAATTAGGTAATGTTCTAGGGAGCTTTGAGGATGAAAAGCCTCCAATAAACACTCAGTGTAACACACAAAACCAAAGAGGTACAATCAGAAAATACACAAGTCAGAGGGATGAAAGGAGAAAAACAGGTTTCTGAAAAAGATGAAAGTTAAAGTTTGAAAAGGTTTAGTGGGGGTTGGGGGCAGCTTCGAAAAACTTGATGAGTGAAAAAATTTAACTTCAAGTAAACACATACAAGAAACTAACTATATTTAAAATGATGCTGATATGTAGTAATTTGTTAAAAATGTGACATTCTGAAAACTTACATCAACATAATTGTGCTGCAACAGAAACTGTGAATATTTTCTTTGCAAGGTCACAGGATGTGCTTTATTTATCATATCTATCACTTCAAAGCTGTCTCAATTTTGTCAAACCTACTTTTAGGTGTCACATGCTTATCCAGTGTGAGACCTTTGTTCCCAGATTCTTCTTATCCTTATCACCTACTCTAACTGTGTGAGATTCACAAAGTCAACCCAAAGTTAAGATGGATGGGACTTACCAACCACAAAGTTTTCAGTGAACTGTGAAAAAGGGAAATGAGTCAATCTTCAGAAAAAAAAAAAAATTAGATGGGCTAAGATACTCTAAAGCTAATTACTGTAGTGAGTTAAATTGTAGTATAATTTCCTCAAAACAAATTAGAATTTCAAGAAGAAAAAAAAATTATGACAATCAGATGGACTATAGTTTGTTAAAAAGCATTGGTTTTGCATGACAAATTTAGTTTACATAGGCTTTAGAATAGAACCAAAATATTTATGAGAAGATACCATATGAACCACAGGTATTATATGAATCTGAAATAGAAGCAGAATAGTTAATATTTAACAATAGGTACCACCCAAACACTAACCAGGCAGAAGAGATGCTGGTAATAAACAATTGAACTGGTACATGATCAGTAGATATTTGTTCTGAGTTGACCAATGGTAAGCAAAACAGTGAAGTTGGCCTAGTTTAACTTCAGGACCTCCTGCTTTTTCTCTTTAGTGACTATTTCTCCTAAGTTTTACACACCTGGTCCCTGACCTGTGTTCTGCTGACTTTAAGCTTCCCAGTAGCCTTTCATGTTCACTCACCATGTCATCTTTCTGACCTTGACTCTATTATCTACATTATCTTTTAGCATCTATGTACTCAAATTTTCAATTTCTTTGAATTTGAATTAGTTTCTAGGAAAAATGTAATCTGATAAACTAATTTACACTAAGGTATTATATAAATGTAGCACTGTTGGTAAGTTGTTCCTTTCATGACCCATAATAATCTGCTTTCTTCATGGCTCAAATGCAGCTAAAGTACTTTGAAATAATTCAATTGTATTCTTTAAAAGCAACAAAAGGAACTTTTGTCACTTTTTAGCAGGTACTTTGGAGGTAGTAGATTAACCTAGAATCCCTCAAATCAAACATTTTTTATCTACTGTATATGTTTTTTACCTTAGGATGAGCCCTAAAATAAATATAAAAACATTACTTACCTGAGTCCAATGTTTAGGCTACCTTTTCATGATTTTTTCCTTGACCCTCTCTGTACTAGGCTTGAAATTCACTCTATAGTTATTCATGTACTTTCTTATCCTGCCTTCTAAACTGTGAATAGTAATATCACATCTGATTCACCTTTGTATACCATGATAATGGATACAATATATGTCAGATTAGGTAACCAATACTATATTGCTAATATAACAATAGACTCCTAATAATCTTTTTCAACATTTGAATAATACAATGAATACAGACTGGGTAGGTGAAGCAAATATGGCCATTATTTAGGAAACTGTCTTTCAATATTCACCAAAGACTAATTAAAATGTCAGATTATATTCTAAATCACAATTCCGAACATATTTTTTCCTAGCTCAAATGCCTTATAAGATTCCCATTGCATGTAAAAACTCAAACTTCCCAGGTAGCAATTAAAAAGGTTTTCAGGATCAGAGTTCAAATTCACTGTTCACTTGTATTGGTCACTATGTATGCTTAGGTATCCAGGGAAGGCATTAGCCAAAGTATGTAGATTTTAGTCCTTTCTTCAGCATGTCATTACATTTCTCATCCTTCACTGTAGTGTGAATGCAGCTTACCACACTCTCCCTCCCAATTTATAATGTTTAATGCACTCCTGTGAAACACTTTTCCTCCCTTCTTAATGCACATTTCATTTCTATTTCTTGTTATTTGTTGTTTATTTCAATGGAGGGCAAGGATTATGTCATATCCATCTTGGCACACCCATTTCTTTTATTGCAGTACCTGTGACATGGCCTCTCCTGAGGTATCATGATGGATTCATCTCAGTAATAAGGGTCACCAAACTTCAAGGAACTAAAAAGAAAAATCAAAGTCCTGCGTTATATGGACAACTGCATAAAGAATCACCCTGAGGTCAACAGTCCCCTAAAATTGCTTCAAAACCAAAAATCTGGTAAGCCTATAGTAATATCCTTCTCCAAGTATGAAGAAGTGTGTCATGAATTATTGTTTATGGATGAGAAAAATTTAGGTGTCTTCAAAAGCTGACAGGAATTTCTGAAAGAAATATTTGGAGAAAGGTTTTGGTACAAGGCATAACTGTACCAAGGGATTCTGTGTGTGACTATATAAACAGAAACACTCTATTAATATATTTATCAAAACTATTAATTTCCTCCCAGAAGGAAAATGGCACTTAATTAATTTGGCTGAACAATATTCCTAACTGTGAATTCTTAGCTATGGTGTTAACAGGGTCACCTAAAAGACCAACCAGAAGTACAAAAGTTATTGAAGGGTGGAATTGGAAAACTATGTATACCAAAACCCTCCTAATTGGTGGCAATTATGTGATAATGTTATCATCCTGTTCTAAATGCATTATTAGAAATACCTTTCTAGAAAATAAAACTGGTGCAAATGGAACCATTTAAATGTAAGAAGCTAGTTCAAGTTCTATTGGTTTGAAAGGAACCAGATAACTCCTGGTATTTCTGGCCCCATCCTTCATTCTTCTGCTAGTGGTGCAAAGTGGGTCACCTTTGAATTTTATTGTTTCTATCTTATATAAAATAAAATAGTTTGGTTGACAATATTAGATAAAATAATAGACAAATTTCTAGCCATGGTCAGGAAATATTGAAATCTTATTTTTTTTCTGAATGTAACATTTTAGAAATCTTCAGAAGAATATTTTCAATAGTGATAGCAAATGACTTGCTTTGATGTTAGATCAGAGATACCCAGATTTTATCCAGATTAGAGTATCTGGAAAAGACTCAGTATTTAAGGGCACTAAATACAAATGCAGGTAAATTCCACTAACTAATTTATGTTGGATCTAAATTTTAGGGCTTTTCTGCTGAAGGGACTTGGATCAACTGCATATTAAAATTAAACATGTGACTGAATAGGCTTCAAAAAGTGCATACATAATCATAAAATGACATTAACTTAGTAACATCACCAGATAATTTCTTTTGGATACTGTTTTATGTCTGTGCCAAATAAACATATTTATTTGGCCTGCAGTAAAGAATTCATGATATTTGAGTAAAGCCTGATCTGTAGTAGTACAATATGAAAGTCAGAGGACTATTGGTATAAAGTTCCAGGGCTGCATCAACAAACGAAAGAGACAACACATTGCATAGCTTACCAATATCAGCTGAGGCAAAAAATCATAATGTACTCATCTATTATGTTGCTAAGCGCTTTCTATTTCCTTTTCAGGGAAGCAAATTGAAGACTTAAGATCCATGTAGAAATGACCAGAAGAAAAGAAAGCGTTGGAGAGCATAAAAAGGTCCAAAATAGAAGCAAACACATTCAAGAGATATTTTGTTTATTTATTTGTTTGTTTGTTTTAGGAGAATAAAAGAGGTTAGTCACAACTTCAAGTAAAGTTTATTCAGTTCTTGGAAGTTCTAACAATCTAGACAAAAGGTGAGACATATTACTAACTGAAGGCTACTTAAAAAAGTATTGACCTGGCTGGTGTAGTTCAGTGTATTGGCTCCAGCCTGCAAGTCCAAAAGGTCCCTGGTTTAATTCTCCAGTTGGGGCACATAACCAGGTTATGTCTCCAGCCAAGTCTCCAGCCAAGTTCTTAGCTGGAGGCAGATGAAAAAGGCACCATACATTGATGCCTCTCTCCTTTTCTTCCTCCCTCCTTGCCCTTCTCCCTGAAAATAATAAATAAAATCTTAAAAAAGAAAATATTGACTTTAGAGAGTGGAAGGGAGAGAAAAAACATCAGTTTGTTGTGTCACCTATCCATGGTCTCATTGGTTGAGTTTTATATGTGTCCCAGCCAAGAATCAAACCCCAAATCAAGGCATATTGGGATAATGCTCCAGCCAACTGAGCCACTTAGCCAGGGCAACCTAAACCTACTTTATTCCTACATGCCTAGCTCTAAATAATCTCACCACAGTAGAACTCTCACCTCAATTTAGAAAGTTCTTATTTCCTTCATATCAGTCATACTAAAGGAAGAAAATTATGATTTGGCAAGTATTTCCTATGTGTAGTTATGTTTGATTTTGAAATTACATGTAAGTCACATCAATAGGATCCAACTAACTACAAAAATAAACACATTTTGAAATTTTATGTATGAGTTTTTTTTCCTTTTTATTAAATATATTGAAGTGACACTGGTTAAGGAAATTACACAGATTACAAGTGTACAATTTTACAACACATCATCTGTACACTGTACCAACAATGTACGGATATGGCAGTTAGTGTTCATCAAAAATAAAATCAAAGTGACGTCAGGGGAATGGCAGCATGAGAAATACCCTTGGCCTCTCCCCTTCATGTTTCAGAAATTTGAACAGCAATAATTCAACAAAAGATTCCCTGCTCAAACAAACCTGAGAGATTTGCCAATTGAAACATCCAAAAGTAGGCAAGGGGGAGCAAATCAGGGAGGAGAGAAGACAGAAAAGAGATGAGCCACGGATGCAGCACTGCAGCTGGGTGCTCATGGTGGGCCTCAGCATGGACAGGGGAAATCATATTGAGGTTAGCACTCTTTTCAGCTGGGAGGAGCAAACAGGTTTGGTGGCCATTTTTTCAGGAGTGAACACAAGGCGCTAAAGTGACCTGGGCAGGGGCTCAGCACGGAGGTACAGCCACAGTTGCCTAGTGATGGGCATTCCAAGTAATGAAGCAAAACCATGGAACCTGGCTGACCCTTAACCTCCCAGAGCTTGCCTCCCTTCACCCTGGTGTTGGGTTACGGAGCACTCTATCTGCAAACCTGAGAACTGGTACTACAGAATCAGTCTCAGCAGGGTGTATGCTCTGTACTGGTCTCAGAATCAGGATAATGGGTTACTCTGCAGAGGTCTAAGGTCACCATTTCCAAGAGGGTAAAGCAACTTTGAAGATGCCCAGATTACACCAGCCAATACCTGCTCCACTCATCTTGGCTACATTGGTGGCAGCGTTGGACTCAGTGGCCAGCACTGGGTTTTCATGGATTTGGAGCCCCCTCACTCACAGCATTCCTCTGCAGATTTGGCCCCCTGTTACTAAGGCAACTGAATTACATAGGAGGCACCCACCTTCCCACTTTCTATCATCTTTTGAAGATATGAAAATTCAGAAAGAGATAGAGAAAGAATTTGTGATTCAGTGCTGTCTACTAGAAAATAATAGGAAGATTTCTTTGTATTAATCTACTGGAGAAGTGCCATTTATACATAGAGGCCTAGATAGAGAAATAACCCATCAAATACTATGAATAACCAATGTAGCAAATCAGATAAGAAAAAAAAAATCCCCAGAGAAAAAAAAACTTGAAGATCTAGAACTATGTGACTTAAAAAACAAAGAATTCAAGATTGCAGTTGTGAAAAAAATGAAACAAAATGCAATAAAGTACAAATGAACAGAATAATGAGTCCCGAAAACACGTCTACAGATGAAAGGAATATTTAACCAAAAAAGAGTGAGAATTAAGAAAACAAACAAATATTCTGGAGATAAAGAACTCAACAAAAGAGATCAAGAATGTACTGGCAAATAATAGGGTCTAGATTGGACTAGATGGAGTAAAGAATTAGTGATATTAAAGATAGAAATATAGAAATGATGCAGAGGTAAGAAGAGAGAGACCTGAGTAGAAAACTAAATAAACTTGAAAGAACTCTGTGGGAATTATATGACTCCATCAGAAAGAGCAATAAAAGAATAACAGGAATACCAGAAGAAGTTAGGAAGAAGGGAATATAGAGCCTATTCAAAAAGTTGATGAGGACTTCCCAAACCTATGGGAAGTGCTAAATCCTGGAACTCAAGGAGCAAACAGAATACCTAAAACCTCAATTCAAAAAGGCCTTCTTCAATTCACATTGTATTAAAACTGTCAAAAATTAACAACAGAGTAAGAATTCTCAAAGTAGCCAGGGAAAAGAAGAAGGTAACCTATAAAGGAAAAACCATTAGGTTATCATCAAACTTCTCAGCAAAAACTCTATAAATGAAATGGAAATAAATATTTAAACTACTGTAAACTTAAGAGTCATATATACCCAGAAACTTTATTCTTTAGATATAAGAAGAAATAACTTTTCCAAACACACAGAAATAGAGGGAATTTAACACCAGATGATCTGTATTGCAGGAAATACTCAAGGGGGTTATTCTACCTGAAACAAAGAACAAAAGGTCACAAGTCTACAAGCAAGATCATCAAAAATCTTACAGCATAAACAGGGGTAATTTTTAACAACAAAAACATAAAAGGGGAGAGGTAAATATTAGAATTTACAAAGTAAGGTGGAGGTGAGACACATTCAAAGAAAAAGAACTACTGTATATACAAAACTTTCTTTTTCACAAACTTAATGAAAACCAAACACAAAAAAACTCAAAACTGAGACACATAATTAAAAAATATAAGAAACAGAGCAAAGAAATATGAAGTACCATCCATCTCAAACAAAACAACGAAACACAAAGGAAAAGAACCAATGGAGGCACAGAACTACTAGAAAACAAAAGATAAAATGGCTATAAAAATCCTCGTATATTAATAGTCACCTTAAATGTAAATGGACTGAATTCATAAATAAAGAGATACAAAGTAGTAGACTGGATCAAATAAAACCCAACCATGCATTACCTTCAGGAGACACCAAAGCAACAAAGAAAAAGATGGACTCAGAGTAAAAGGGTGGAAACTGATTCTCCAAGCAAATAGCACCCACAGAAAAGCAAAGTGTAGCCATACTTATATCTCACAAAGATATATGAGGCATGGCCAGAAAATAACAAACCTTGTAATATGAAAAATAGAGACATTTATTGAAGAAGATACAAGATACAGGAAACACTGTACATAGGACAGTGGCACCTTCAAAGTAGGCACCCTGGGACCTTACACAGTTCTAATCCCCATCAGCCACACCATTGTATTTTTCTGAATCTCATCAATGGTCTGAAATCTCTTCCTTTTCAAAGATGATTTTAGTTTTGAGAGAAGATATTAGTCACATGACACCAAATCTGGGTTGAAAAGGGGCTGAGATACCTGGATGATTGATGTTTCATCCAAAAACTCTGCACAAAACATGATACACAAGCAGGTGCATTGTCAAGATGAAGCTGCCAATCACCAGTTGCCCATAGCTGTGGCCTTCTCAATCATCCAAATAGTTTCTCCATAAGGGAATGCTCAAGCTTAATAAAATTTTTGATGCAGATTTATTGTTCTACTTGCTCAGTCATTTTGAATGTGATGACCACACAGTACATGTGATCAATCAATGACACATACCACCCCCACTGACTAGTACAATGAAGTTGTCACTGTTCACACATGCACATTCTAGTTTGCTATCTTTGGCTGCAAGGTTACACAGATGTCATGAAAACCATTCTTGTTATATTAACAGTGGTTGGACTTTTTCTAGACAGACCTCACATGCACCCCTCTGTTTAATGTCACATTATTCACGATGGCCAGGATATAAAGTCAATCAAAATGTCCTTTGATAGAGTATTGGATACTGCTCCACTGTAAGAAAGATGAAATACACCTTTTGCAACAACATGGATGGACTTTGAGAATATTTTGCTAAGTAAAATAAGTCAGTGAGAAAAAGCTAGGCACTGTGATTTTACACATATGTGAAATATAAAATTGAAACTCAGAGACATAGACACAGCATAGTAGTAACCAGAGGGAAGGGAGTGCAAGAGTAGTTAAGGTTATCAGGGTCCAAATATATGATGATGTAAGATGATTTGACTTTGGGTGATGGACATACAATGCAATATACATACAGATCATGTATCGTAGAAATGTACACTTGAACTTATATGTTATTAACCAATGTCACCCTGATAAATTTAATAAAATATAAATAAATAAATATTTAAAATGAAATGAAATCCATAGGTAGTACTCTGGTTCAAATTTAAACAAATTTCTTTTAAGTGCATCTATCTCTAAGACATTCCTAGAAGAGTAAAGTGTTCTTGAATAGAGCACAGACTCTATGTCAGGTACTGTTCTATAATGATAACCTATGAAAAGCACTTTTATAATGCTAAGTCCATTTTCAAACAAAAATCATTGATTGCTTTCCAGTTAATTCTATTTTATGGTTGTAGTATATGATACTTAAAATTTCCTTTTTGGAAACATAGGTAGGTGGTTTCTAATTCTATCCTTTTGTAAAAAATGTCTTGAGTATTCTCAGGAGGAAAACCATGCCATTTCTTCCTGGCTGTGAAAGGAGGAGCTTCTGGAAGAGAATTTGCTATGTCAAAAATATGTACATTTTCAGAATTGATAGGTATTAGAAAATGTCCCTTGAAAACATTTATCACCCCCCATCCAGCCACATGACTGATAATATTTACAGCTTTCCCATGCCTGAAAAAAGGGCTGCCTAGAAAAGCATGTAACAATAAACTTTCAATTTGACCCTTACCAGACCTAATAGAATTATCTACCCACAAACAACCTGCTCAGTTAGAGTATCAAATAAGTTGGGTTCTAGTTTGGCCATTTTATAGTCAGTGCTCCTCCGTCCCTCCACACAGCTTCATATATCAATTGTATTCCACATATATGTGTCTGTATAGACATATACATTGATGTAAAAGTTTATGAATTTGTATAACATTTAATATAATACTAAAATGACATTTTCTTTCTGAGTCACAGGGTGACTATTTTAAGCAAATACAGTATTTCAGATCTCAGAAGCCTAAACAGAAATGACTTCTTTGTTTTAGGGGATTCTCTTTGTATTTGCACATAACCAATGCCCCTTACATGTTTCTGTCTGCAAGGGATCCAAAATTAGTTAAAGGGAAATGAGAAACCTAAGAATGTTTCATTACTACGTTAGCTCAAAATAAACTAACTGGAAGTAGAATGAAACTTGTTCATGCCAAACACCCTGCATAACTGGATGAAACCTGATAGTGACTGCCTGGCTTCAATCTTCTGGGCTTGCTTGGAATAGAGCTGTGATTTTTCTAGTATTACTGGTGATGGTTGACAGCTAATCCTAATGGAAAACCAATGCCATGTTTACTAATCCTAACTGAGAAGCTAAACCACTTCCACTTTCAATCTCAAAATCCAAAATCAGATGAAGTTTTTTAAAACGAGATGCCCCATACTAAATTCTATCCCAGCAAATACAAGATTGTGTATGTTTATCTGTGAACATAAATATTTCAAGCTACTTGCTGTAAGAATGTCATTGAAGTCACTTTTCCCTCCAAGTTATAAAAAAGGATAGTAATTTTTACAACTCTATTTAAAAGTCCCACAAATTTATCACAGACGATTAAAGGAATGACAGTTTTTTTCTTTACCATAGACTAACCACTTTATTCTCTTTTTTCCCTTAAATTTTTAGATTAAATTCTGAGCTTTAAAATTCATAGACTACATTTAAGTTCACATACTATTTTTAAAATTTTATTTTTGGAACAAGCTAGTGTAAGAAAACACATAGCTAACTCATATAATTATTAATAAATGTTATTTGTAAGTAAAATGTTTAAAAAAGGTTTTATTCATTATTTTCAGAGAGAAGGGCAGCGAGGGAGGAAGAAAGGGAGAGAAACATCAATGTATGGTTGCCTTTCACCTGCCTCCAGCTAATGACCTGGCTGGAAACCTGGCTTGCAACCTGGTTGTGTGCCCTGACTGGGGAATCAAACCAGTGACCTTTGGGTTCACAGGTCAGTTCCTATCCACTGAGCTACCAGCCAGGGCTATTTGTAAGTAAAATTTATACCATATGCACATTAGAAAATAGTTTCTCATACATATCTTATAGTAATCTACAAATAAGGATCACTAGAACATATTTTATCATTACACATGAGATCACTTACATTATGAGAGGCTTAAGATAGTGGTGCCTTTTAGAGGAAATGACTTACACTGATCAAGAGTCATTAAATTTTCTGTTAAATGATCTGTTAAATTTTCAAGAATTTGCCACCTAGTTGGTAGCATGTTGGTAGCTTAAAATGGGCTATGTTCAGAGTGTTTAGACCCATGAAAATTCCAAAGAGTAAAGCCATATCACTCCACTCCTAATCCGCAGCATTTTAAACATTTACCAGTATATCATTGTAGACTATATTCTACAATTCTTGTTATTAACAAAATTCTATAATTCTGTTTCTTCTCATTTTTTAGGTACAACATGGAAACCATGATAATCAGTTTATAAAATGGTAACTAAATGAGAATTAATAAATGGTGGCATTAAGATTAAAATACAAGCTTATTTACTAAAAATACCCATTCCACTACATTTTAATTTTTTATACTAATGAAGAATATGTTTTCATATTATGTTACTGGGTTACTGGATGAAGGCAGGCTATGGTTTAAAAGAGGTTCTTGCTGCCATGAATCTTTTTTTATACCACAAATTATATATATATATATATATATATATATATATATATATATATATATATACTTTTTACTTGTAAATTATACCTCAATAAAACTGCAAAACTGCTTAATGTTTATTCTTAAATTTACCATTTACTATTTTTCTATTCTCTAACTTATGAATTCCTCTGCCTTTGTGTTACGTACTTTTCTAGCTTATTTTTATTTCTGCTCAGACCCAGTAGTTAGCTTTTAGTGAAAAAGAGGTAGAGCCCAGAGCTATGACAGCTTTTCTAGATAACATATATTCTCACTTATGCTTTCTTGGTTCTCTTATTTATTTCTGTTCCTATCACCAATATTGCATATTTTCAAGTTATCTCTTAGGGCACATTTTTCAAGAATAACCTGATTATTCTCCTTTCCTCAATGATAAAGATAATGATGCTTATCCCTTATCAAGCATTTGCTATATACTAGTGCGTGGATTTAGAACGATCTTCCCCCAGATTGCCACTTTGGTATGTGCATTATTTTGAGCTGAAGGCAATTGAGACCCTAGGCTCACAAGAAACTTTTTCCTTTTCCGTACAGAATATAAATTTAAGGCTTTGTGCATAATGAATTATCACCAGAAATAACTTTTTCTAACCTATTCATAGGACAGAATAAACTAATAATTACTAATATCTGCTCTTATGGTCCTGTAATGAACTTCCTCTCACCTGAAACTCCAAAGTACCTTACTCAGAACGCCATATATACCTCATTTTAAGTTTCCACCCCTGAACTTCTCATGCCATGAATCTGTTGGTATAAATGTTTTCATGTTATGCAGAAATACAAATAAATATAAATAAAAGTACTAAAAATATTTTTATAAATATTTGATTGAGAATGTAAATTCTTAGCTAAACAAGGTTACATGATCCAAATATGATCTTTCTAGGGTTTAGTTTCAAAAGTCATTTGTAAAATAAGAAAATGGAAATAAATTCCAAAAGGTATTTTTCTTATTTAAAGATTTTATTTATTAATTTTAGAGAGAAGGGGAGGGAGAGAGGTAGAGAGGGAGAGAGACATCAATGTATGGTTGCCTTTCACCTGCCTCCAGCTACCGGACCAGGCTGGAGACCTGGCTTGCAACCTGGTTATGTGCCCTGGTTGGGGAATCGAACCAGCAACTTTTGGGTTCACAGGCCAGCACCTTATCCACTATGCCACCAGCCAGAGCCAAATGGTATTTTCTTACAAAAAAAAAGGAACATATGATTCTTTGGTCAAATAGTTATTTATAACTCCCTGTATATATTTCCAATATTTGTATATTTTGGATGTTTTGTTAATGATGACTCTAGATGTATTGAGCCATTGTCAGTGAGGAAGATATTTTTTTAGGTGCATTATGCAAAGTTAGAAGTCTAGCAAAAATTATATTATAATATAGATATACTCTCTTCCATCTGAGATTATTTAGGAAAAACATGACTTTGTTGTAAGGTTTTCTCATAGTCATCATTCTGAATTTCAGGTTGGTTTATAAGATATTCATACAAAGCTTTTAACAAATGGTAAAAATAAACTCTAATACTTTTTATAAGAACTAGAATCATGGCTCAGACGGAGCTTACTGGATAGAATACTCATTGGAATCTCAGATACAGCATAACATAGGAAATGTTGAATTCAATAAGATATTTTTGATAAGGAAATGCTTAAAATGATACATTATAAATATGTAGCATTGTTTCTTCCTAACATCATATATAGATTCAATGCAATTGTAATCAAAATCCCATGGAACAGATTAGACCTATGGAACAGATTAGAAAGCCTAAATATAAACACATAAATATAATCAATGCATCTTTAGCAAAGAAACAAAGACAATATAATATAGTCTACAAAACTGCTGCTAAAATATCTGGGCACCTACATGCATGCAAAAAATGAATCTAGACACAGACCTTATACCCTTTACAAAACTTACCTCAAAATGGATCATAGACCTAATGTAAAGTACAAAAATATAAAAATCTGATGTGCATGTCTCAGCATATTGATAGTGATGCTTTAAGCTAGAAATGCCTAGGAACAGTCACATTAGCCTATAGGGAGTTCCCACAGAAACTAATGTTGTGGCTAAACTGGCCCTCACACTTCTTGGAGGGTATATCATGGAATACCTCAGGCCGCAGAGTGAGGTGGGGAGGAAAGGAGAAGGGAGGGGAGAGAGGAGGGAAAGACAGGGACACAAAGCCAGAGAGAGAGAAAGAGAGAGACATGGCATAAATACATGAGAACACAGGCCTGGGGTTCAGCTTTTATTGGAGTAAAGAGCTATAGGTTTTGTGGGCTCAATATTTATTGGTGAAATTAAAACATAAGTGCAGAAATTAAAATATACAAAAGGAAAACCAAGTGGCCAAATAGTAGATCATGTAATTTGACCAGAGATCATGAAAACAAAGGAAATTTCCAGGGTGGGTTTGGGGTTTATCTAGTCTTATATTTGGCAATGTATTTATCCCACATAGCTGTCTTTGAAGTGGATGCTTTGACAGTCAAAAGCTTAATGCCAGGCACTTGCATTACAAACACACCAAAAACAAATATAAAACAAACCCCCAAAAAGCAACCAGAAACCCTGTCAGGTGCGTACATTACAAATTGCTAGACTATAACATGGGAGAAAACTTAGATGACGTTGGATATGATCAGGACTTTTTAGATACATGTAGTGCTAAAGGTACAATCCATGAAAGAACTAATTGATGAGCTGGACTTAATTAAAATTAAAAACCTTCTCTGTGAAAGACACTCTCAAGATGATGAAAAGATAAGCCACCCATGCATGGGAAGAAAACACTGACAACACCAATTGCTGGCAAAGATGTGGAGTGGAAGGAACTCTTATTGCTGGTGGCAATGTAAAATTGTACCATCACTTTTGAAGACAGTATATTTTTTTCTTTTTTTTAAAATTTTATTGTTGTTGTATTACATCCATCCCCTTTTTGCTCCCCTCTGTCCCCCTCCCCACCCACCCATTCCCCCCAAAGTCAATCCCACCTGTTGTCCATGTCCATGGTTCCTTTATACTAGGTTCTTGTCTAAGCTGCTCTCCTTCTTTGCCTCTACCTCACCCCTCCCCTCAACCCCATTCCCCCTGACCACTGAAGGCCTATTCCTTGTATTCATATACTTGGTTCAAGACAGTATAACTTTTTCTTATAAAACTAAACATGCTTTTACCATGCAATTCAGTGACAACATTCCTTGGCATTTACCCAAAAGATTTAAAATCTTATGTCCATGCAAAAAACTTCACACAATGTATATAGCAGCCTTATTTATAAATGCCAAGGCAGCCTTCAGTAGGTGAATGGATCAATACACCCAGACAATGAAATATTATTCAACATTAAAAAGAGATGATCTATCCAGCCATGAAAAGACATAGAGGAAAATGGGGAAAAATGTGTAAAGGGTCTGAAGTTAATATGCCAAAGTTGAACAGCTATATGTCATAAATGGCAAGGTTGTTTCTGCAACATGGCATTAAGTAGCTTATTTTACAACAGCACAATATGTGCAAACTTTATGATCTCAATTTAGATACCTATAACCAATTAGGAGATGTTGTTTTTGTAAATATGCTAGGAAAAACGTACATTGCTTTTCTAAGGTGAGATTTTTAAAAAACATCTAAAACCCAAGTTTGATGAGTAAAAAACGTTTGTCAGGACTATCTGCCACTCCATCAGCTACATGTGCCACAGAAAAGCATTGTAAGTCCATTTCAAACTTTTCAAGTGTTTTTATTTGAAATTTAATCTCCACATTAAATAATAATCTTATAAAAAATATAGGAATGAGGACATGTATAAACATAAATACATCTTGGACATAAGATCAAGTTTTGCCCCTGCCACCCACCCTTCCCAAAGCAGGCAGCTCACTTAGTGTAGTGCGTGACGCCATCTTCTGCTGCCAGTGTCCAGGACATCTGCACTCTAGATGAATCACTGATCCATGTTAGGTCCTGACAAGCCCAGATTGATTCTTTTTCTTTTCTTCAAGAATAAATTTACACTTTTTTAAAAAAAATATTTTATTTATTATTTTTAGAGAGAGGGAAGGGAAGTAGGCAGTTAGGGAGAGGGGCATCAATGTATGGTTGCCTTTCACCTGCCTCCAGCTGTGGATCTGGCTGGAGACCTGGCTTGTGACCTGGTTATGTGCCCTGGCTGGGAATTGGACCAGTGACCCTGAACCACCAGCCAGGGCTAAATGTATACTTTTTAAAATGTTATATATGTTCATTTTAATTTATCTTTTATTTATCTATTCACTTATTCATATAAGTTTAGCTCTCTCTTTTTCCTCTATCCCACCCCCACCATTTTTCTTGGTAATTACAATACTCCCTGTCCTATTGCAGTGTTTTCTAAGAAGAAAGAAAATTCATTAACATACTTTCATACTGTTGTTGCCATAGAAACAAACTGTCAACTGGCAATAGTTGATCATATATTTGCTTATAAAGTAACTTCTCTAAATACTTGTAAGGTTGGCTTAGGAGACTTGCCTCTCTTTAAGAGGAACGTTTTCAGAACTTTGGGTGTTGAGACCTTGTAATGAGATAAAATAACTCAAATAAGCCTTCAAAGAAGTTAGATGGTGTTGTTTTTCCAGAGAAAATTTGCTATAAGTGTAACACAAATACATATTTAAAATATGTGGTTATTTGGATAAAGATTCCAGCTAATTCTTTATGAAGCTAAAATGTGTTAAAGGTTTTATTTACTTTAGTTAAGATGGGATGTATATTAAGAGCATAGTAATATTTTTTAATGGCCAGCGGAACCAGCATGGCAACTACACCAAAGGTGAGGATGAAGAACTGATCTAAGATATGTGGTCATTCCCCTGGTAGATCTTTTAGTATATAATGCAACTACCATATGTTATTTTACTAAGGGAATGGCCTGAATAACATTTTAATATTTAATTGTAATATTACTTATAAAATAAGTTATATTTTCATTTCAAGTAATATTTGATTTAATTAGTGAGTTAACTGTATAAGTTGATATACATATTACACAAAGATACACTAATACAATTAAAATGAACTCAGGGAAAATTTCTCTTGAAATATTTCTAAAGTGCTAACAGAAAAGCCTTTTCAGTATTTACTATGATTAATTGATTATTCAAAGACATGTTTTATACCCATCTCCTTAACTGTTTCTTGGTATAAAATATTACTTAACTCTTACTTCATTCATTTTTAACAAAAAGGTTCATAAGTCAATATTTACTAAAGTCATAGGAGCTAACTTCCATATCATTATTTAAAGCTTAAGGAAAAAAGAGGTTAAGTCTTTTTGAAAGACTCATTTGTAACTATGCATACACATCTTTTGCCATTAACTTGACTACATTATTTTTTCTCCAAATGAAGAGCTGTATAAAATTCTTTTCCTGTGTCTTTGATATTTCTCATCAAATATTTCAAAACTGAATTTTTTTTGCCAAAATATTTATATTTTAAATAAGTAGGCACAGTTTCATCTATAACAAGAAGGAATTGAAAGTGATATCTTAGTTATCTGCTGTGGAAGTAGATATAGTGATACTGTTATTTGACAATCTCTAAGTTTATAGAAGTCTGCTTGTGTTAAAAATAGACATTTTAAAAATATATTGTATTTATTATTTTTCAGAGAGAGGGGAAGGGAGAGAGGCAGAGAGGGAGAGAGACATCAATGCATGGTTGCCTTTCACCTGCCTTCAGCTGCAGACCTGGCTTGCAACCTGATGATGTTGCCCTGGCTGGGAATCAAACCAGTGACCTCTGGGTTTGAGGGCCAGCACCTTATTCATTGTACCACCAGCCAGGGCTTAAAAATATACATTTAAAAATATTTTTATTTTAAGTCTCATCATCAAATGTGTGCAATTAGAGTCTACTTATCATTGATAATGTGCTTACTGTCATAGAAAAAAATATATATATTCCTGAATTCAATATTAACAGTTTAATAAAGGGGAACTTGTTTTCAATTTTTAGTGTACATAATAATCACTTGGGGTGTTTGTTTAAAAAAAGTTTTGGCAGCCCACCAGCAGGGAACTAATTCATTAGGTGCTAGGTGTACCTTTGACCAAGCACTTCACTGTTCTGATTAACATAGTTTCTGGACCACATGTGACAAAATAAGGTTCACACAATAGAGACTGATTTTTAGAACTCCAAAAGCAAACAAAAAATCAGTTTGTATTCTCTAACATCTCTCTCTGGTTACAGTTCTTAATTTAAAAAAATATAAGCTAGGAGCTCTCCATTGTCTTTGAAGATCATCAATGCTCAATTATCTCTTTTCACTGCATCCCTCCCATTTATCTACTTCATTCTGTTTTCAGTGAGAGAATCAATTACATTATATTGAGGAACCATGATCAGCACCTTTAGATTTGCTATCTCTCCCTCACAATTCAAGAGTGGTTACCAAAGAAAACAATGGTTTGATTGAGAGGATATACCCTAAATCTTGTGTTTGATTTTGGGTCTCATCTGCTTGACCACGGTATATATACTCTTGAGTGGCAATTTTACCTCCTGCTAGGTAGGATGTGGGGACATCAACTTTTCTAGTTCTTGGAGTCTCCTGATCCTCAGTAAACAGGTTGCAGTCCACAGGCAGAGAAACCCTCAATTCCGCTTCTGCTTGCACGCTGGGCTTATCTCTCTCTCTCTCTCTCTTTTTTTAAAAAGAGAATATTGCCAAAAGTAGCAGAAGTCAGAACTCTGTGATTTTCCATCTTCTTCCCCTACACCTACAAGCTCAAAGCTATTTGTTGTGACTCTCAATTATTACTATTTAGTTCACTAAATGTTTTCCTTAGGACAAGTGTTGCAAGCTAATCATTCTATAGTATACCCTTCCTTCCTCTGCTGTCCCCATGTTAAGACAAGGCCACATATTTTTAATTTTTATTGCTGCAAGCCCCACTTTCAGCTGCAAGTTCCTATATTAGTATTCAGGCTATATTGGTGAGACAAAAGACCCCACATTTAGTGGCTTAAATGACCTGGGAGTTTACATTATACAAAATTGTACAGTTGTAAAATTTCCAGGCCTGGAATGATCTGTTCCAAGAAAATATTTAGGAATCTAGATTTCTTTCATCTTGCTCTATCATCTCCAACTGTTTTGTCCTTAATCACATCATCAATCTTGCTAGCATCCATATCTACTTTTCAGACCAGGAGAAGGTGAAGAAGGAAATTCAGGCTTGGTGGCTTTATATTTAAGGTGGCAATCCAAATGTTTTGCACATAATTTCTTTGCATATGGCACCAGCTCAAGTGAGTACATAGATGCATCGACACTAAAAGTGTATAAGAATTAATATCTTGTTCAGTTACCAGGTTGTAACTAAAACTTGGGAGCTCTGTTATTAAAAGGATAAATGAATGCCAGATAACAGATAGCACTCAATGCCACAAAATAAAAGCTATGAAGGATAATGAGAAAATTGAAAGAAAAAATGTTATTTGCAATGCAAGCATTAGGTTTTTAAAATGATGCTATCTGTTATCGCTAAACTACTATTTTCAGAATCACTTTCATTGTCAATATTCCCCCTATTGAATTTACAGCTTGGTTCTAGTATTTCCTATTATATCATATAGAAGCCCTTCTGAACAGTCTTTTAGATCTCCAATGACCCCTTTACCACCACTTGTCTATATTCATCACTGAAATAATTCTACTATTCTCTGAATAACCCTCATGATTTCCTCCCTTTGTTTTTAATCATGAAATTTTCTTAATATCCCCACTCATTCATATTCATCATTTAAAATCAACTTGAAATTTGCTTTCTCCACAAAGTACTTGATTAATTATGAATGATTTGTCATTTCATGTACCTTCACTTCTTATTCTGTTAATTTTCACTTATGGTGTTACCTTTAATAACTTTAACATACTGCACATTTATATGCCATCTTCCATCTAGACTATAAACTTTGCAAGGATAGAAATAAAGGTATTTTTCGAGTGTACCGATGATAGAAAGGAAGGATGTCGATGTTTTGTGCTGAAAAAGCATTCTTCCAGTGAGAAAAATATTTTTGGAAAAAAGCAGTGTTTGTAGATGAGCATGTGCTTCCTGTCGTGATTGTTTAATAAGCTGTGTGATCTCAGTCAAGTCAGCTCTGCAGACAGGTTCTTTACGACTAAGTCTGGTGACTATGGCATATTGATTATTCTGTTTTATCTTTTAATAATGTTTAACATTAATATTTTTCATGTAAACTATTTTAATGATCTTTGTTGGTCACAATAGTAGGCAACATTGGTAGGAATGCCAATGAATGCTACTGTTAGAACACAAAATTCTAACAATAATGTTCGCCTGCTTCCTTTACAGACCTCTAAAGGTATATGAAAATAAAAAAAAAATTACATGATCAGACCTGTTAAAAATATTTTACCATTTATTTTGCTAAATAAGAAAGCATCTGATTAAATAGTCATCCATGTTACCTAAGGCCTAACAGTTTCAGAATTTCTAAAACCAAAAGTGAGCCAATTCCACACACAGTTTATACTAACTCAGCACTTTCTATAGAATAATTAATATGACATATGTTAAGATTATATAATTGATGTCCCTTACAACAATAACACTCCTGATTCATACTACAAAATGTTAAACTTTCTTTATATTTAAATATTAGTATGACATACTTATAATTTTTCTAGTTGATAAACTTAAACCTATCATATAAAGAACTATACATCTCTTGAATTCAACATTTAAAACTTCCCACATACATCATAGACATAAAATTCTGGATCCTGTTGAACCACCTAGAAAAACTAAAAATAACTAGCTATCCTGGACACTTATATTATCTTCAGTTAATAATAACTATTTCATTTTTTCTTTTAAAGCCCTGAATTTGCAATCATTCTGTATTTACTGTAACACTTATATAATGAGATAATAACTGGAAATGTTCATATTTGTTCTTTTTCCCTTTTACTTAGTTATAAGAAACTTTTTCTTAATCAAGCATAAACCAGATGTCTGTGTCTTTCATATATATTCTAAGAGGTTTCTACATTTCCCTACTGAAGTTGCTATCGACAGATTCCATCTAATAAAGTGGAGGGGTGGTGACTGGGGAAGGGGAGCAAAGGGAGAAAAATTGGAACAACTGTAATAGCATAACCAATTTTTTAAGAACTTAAAATAAAGGCACCAGCCTGTGAACCCAAAGGTCTCTGGTTTGATTCCCGGCCAGGGCACATAACCAGGTTGTATGCCAGGTCTCCAGCCAGGTCTATAGCTGGAAGCAGGTGAAAGGCAACCATACATTGATGCCTCTCTCCCTCTCTGCCTCTCTCCCTACCCCTCTCTCTAAAAATAATAAAACCTTTTAAAACATAAATAAAAGCTTAAAAAAAAACAATTAAAAAATAAAACAGTACAAGAAAGTGTATATATTTTACAAAGGAAACAAAGATGACCTGAATAGGATAGTTAAGTAGTTGCTAATATTCATCATCTGTCACCTACCTGTCACCTAACATTCATCTACCTGTCACCATCCTAAAGTTTGGGACATTAGTTATCCTTTTTTCCAAGGTGATCCTTCCTCTTTCCATTAGCCTACAGGAAAGACCATCTTCTTCAGTTAGTCAGAATTGGGTGTTGAGCCCTATAATGAAAGGACATAAGCTAATCCAAAAATAGTTTAACAGCTTTCAAATCAGAGGATAAAAAACAGGTGGAAAACTACAATAAAGAGTAGGCAAATTGAAGCCGATAAAAATTTTCAAAACTACCAAGGTTTATTTTATTTTAGTTCTAGATAGAATAAAGAAATAAGCCCACACTATGGATTAAGAATACAGGTGATGCTATTGGTGGGGGGTGGGTGGAGGTATTTTACAGAAACTGCAGTGCTCATTTTAATACCCATGATTTGCACTGCATTGAGATAAGAGTATATGATACTATGATGATTAAAACATACCCTAAATTAATCCTGATTGAGAATAGAGAACTGAGCAGACAAGTTTCTTTTAAAAAACTATAACATATATGTAAAATTGTAAGTGGATAAAGTTTAAAATGGAGAAAACTCAAATCTAAACAAAATCAAATGGAAATTCTAAATTTGAACAATACGGTAAGTAAAATTCTAAAAAGAAGCTCCATGTAGGAGAAGACTGGATTAATACAATGACAGAATTCAATGCATGTGTTAAATCTGAAAAACATATATACATCAAATAGTTTGATTCTTGTGAGAAACAATTAAAATATATATCTTTAATCTCATAGTGGAAAGAATCTCAGAAAAAAGGAAGCAAGAAAATGAGGCAGAAGCAATATTTGAAGAGTTAAATGTCTAAACATTGTCCAAAAATGTTAAACGATAAGAACCTTAAGATTAAAGACTTATAAACTATGTGCAGCATAAGAAAAGAAAGAGGGGGGGAGGAAATCACACTTAGGCACAACATCATAAAACTATCAAAAAGAAAAAAAGTCTTGCAAGCAGCGAGAAGGTAAAAGAGACATTACTTCCAAAAGAGCAAAAACTAACACTGACAGATGATTTGTCAAATAAATAATGAAAGGTAGAAGTCAGCGGGATTACATTGTTGAAGTCTGAAAAAAACAAACAAACAAACAAAAAAAAAACTCCTACACTTGAATTTAAGTTTCAGTGAAAATAATCTTTAAAAGACTAGGCTGTAGAATTGCAAGAAAACATTGATCACATCCAAACACAGATGATAAGCTAGAAACGCTACAGCATTGCAGTTCTCTTGAATATGTCAGAAAGCTGAGTACACAAGAAATCCATGTGAATAAATGTTCAAACACTTTTTAGGAGAAATCATGACTGCTTTTATTCCAGTGAAGTAGCAGGAAGAGAAAAAAAAAAAATATCATAAAATAGGCTAGGGAAAAGCAGCCAAAACTTTTTTTTAACTTTTCTTTAATTTCTTTTTAATTTTATTTATTATTTACAGAGAGAGAAGAAGGGAGACAGGTAGAGAGGGAGAGAAACATCAAAGTATAGTTGCCTTTCACCTGCCTCCAGCTACAAACCTGGCTGGAGATCTGGCTTGCAACCTGGTTATGTGCCCTGGCTAGGGAATCGAACCAGTGACCTTCAGGTTCACAGGCCAGTGCCTTATCCACTGTGCCACCAGCCAGGGCTCAAAACTTTAACATTTATTGGCTGAGTGTGATCCTGTTTATGTATTGAAATTCCAAGGACTCTAGATACAGAGCAAGACTACATTAATTACACTAACTGAATGCTCAGGAATAAAATGCTGAAAGTGTGTGTGTGTGTGTGTGTGTGTGGTGAGGGTGGGGAGCTAAAGTAGAAAAATAGAAAATCATTCTGAAGAATTCTGGATTCTGGTCACTTTCCAAATGCAAGATAGCTGGTGGCTTGGTAATAATGCTGAGACACGAGAATCAAATCTATTTTTCTTTGTAGAATTTTCTTTATAAAAGGAAACAGTCTTATTTTATTTTTAAATTGCGTTTATAAATTACATTGATAAAAATAATCATTCATTTAAAATGATTTCTGATGCTGTCATAAACTAGAACATAAACATAAACTAGACATAAACATATGTCTAGTATCTTCATTTTTTTATTGTTTGTTCTATTACAGCTGTCCCAATATTTCCCCCTTTATCCCCTCAATCCTCCATGCAGTGCACCTCTCTGGCTCACCAACAATCCCTTCTTCATTATTTATGCATCACTCATACATGGTCTTTGACTAGGCCCTTCCGTTTCCTTCCATTATTTCTCACCTCCCACAAATATTAGTTTGTTCCAAGTCTCCATATCTCTAATTCTATTTCTCTCATTAGATTATTTTGTTTATTTCATTCCAGTTATATGAGAGGTCATATGGTATTTGTCTTTCGCCAAGTGGCTTATTTCACTTAGCATAATAGCCTCCAGTTCTATCCATGTTGTCACAAAAGGTAGGAGTTCCTTTTACTTTCTGCTGTGTAATATTCCATTGTGTAAATGTACCATAGTTTTTCAATCCGTTCATTTACTGATGGGCACTTGGGCTGTTTTCAACATCTAGCTATTGTAAACAGCACTGCTATGAACATAGGAGTGCATAGGTTCTTTAAAATGAGTGTTTCAGGATTCTTAGGGTATATTCCCAGTAGTGGAATCACTGGGTAATAAGGCAGTGGTAATATGAGTATTATCTTCTTTAAAAAAAATGTCTTTCTATGAACATGTTTATTAACTTGTAATAAACCATTCCACATTCCACTTAAACTTCATAGGCATCAAATCTTAGTTATTGAGATGGGGTTTCTTAAATAAAGAATTCTTTCCATTTAGAATGAAGTTAGGGGTTCATAATAATCCTTAAAACCTCTTTAAAATCTTCGAGTCATCATTCCTCCATCTATCAGAATGAATAAGGATTTGTTTAAATAGTCGTTATTGTATGTGCTTTTGTTCTAGAAAGAGGAGCCCTGATAGATACATTGCCCTCTTAGATTAATGAAAAAGTTTTTTTTTAATTTCTAAACATTCAAAAAATGTTACAGAGCTAAAATATCCCATAAAGATAATAATAAACTTTTTTAGTTTGATTGTTGTATCATCATTAATTTTGTAATCTCCAAGACTTTTAAAGGTGAAAATAAGCTGAGAAAACACACAAAAAAAACAATGTTGCGTATATACAGCTGCCATGTATGAATATCAGCTAACCTTCTCGATATCTGCCCATGAGATAGATAATGTTAGCTCCAGTTTTTGGCTGAGTAAACTTAAGCCCATGGTTAAATAACTAGCTCAATACACAAGGAAACTCTAGTTTCTCCAATAGCAAAACTCATAGCTTTTTTTTTTTTTTTTTTTTTTTTAATATATACATATAATGTGTTCAGTGTGCCTCTGCTTTTTTTACTCTAAACTGACTCATAGGTTTCTTTTCAGTCGGGTTAAGTGAGCTTGCTCACCAATAGTCATGTAATACATGCATCAGAAAACAAGAGAATAATTTATAGTAAATATGGACTGTGCCTGCCAACCTAACAGAGGGTTACTTCATGTATCTGCATTTGAAAATTGCCCCATGTGAAAGTATACCTTCTTCTGATGTTGGTGTACGTAATAAAGATAGAGCTAAAAGTGAGAGTCCCCAGAGGTCTCTTGGTTGGTAGGGAATTAATCCATTTTACTTCCTGAAGTAATGGACACTTGTTCCTCTTCCTAATGACACTGGAGAATTCATTAAAGTAACAAGTACCTGTTGATTGACAGCGCTGGTTACTGAGAGCAGCACTCTCAGTTCATCCTTTCTTTGCTCTCCTGCTCTGTTCTTAGAGCTTTGCCTTGGCAGAAGTTCAGTTTCTGTATGTCTGTCCTTTAAATTTGAAGCCAAGGCATTCTAAAACATTCCATAAGGAAAATGTACAGTGTGGGATCGTTGGAAATATTATCAATATTTCATTTTTATCATTATTTTTTGTTTGTTTCCCTTTGATTACAGGTTTGGCACTTAGACCAGATCAGGATCAAGTAAATGAATTGGCTGTGGCCCAGCTGTTCTACAAATGTTGGTAGGGATGCATTGGGGGATATATTTCCACATTCTTAACTGCACAACTGATTTAGCCATGGCAACTCATATTATTTCAAGAGTTGGGAAAGAATAGCTCACCTCAGCTACAGCTGAAACAGACACGAACTCAGTTCATTTAACATTGACATAACACTCATTAATTTTAATAAAAAACTTTTATTTTGTTCTCCTCAAGAGATGTTTCCAGTTTCTGTTATAATTTGAATCCAGTCAGATATGTGATTTCAGGTTTCTGACCTCTGATAATTTATACAAGAATGTCTTTCCTACCAATATCTTTGTCTCATCATTAATGAATAAAATTAAATCTGGGAAACATGCATTTAATATGTGTTCGAACATCTACGTGAAAATGCTATTTTTTAGAGCCAAAGGCGGAATATTTTTGCACATCTCGGTCCTCTGGAGGTTCTGTCCATGTCCACAATATGCTGACAAGGTAACGTTCTCTCAAGTAAACCTAATTTCTTTTTTTCTAAAATAACTCTAAATGTTTGTATTATTCTGTTCACATTTTTGTATCAAGTCAGTCCAGAGAAAAAAGATAAATGGTTCAGAAAACTGCTTAATATTATGCCTTATGACAAACTTTTGGTATAATTTTTATGCCAGTGAAATAACTTATAAATATAACTACACGTGAAATAGCATAATGGTTGTAATTCATACTGCCTGACTTCTAATCTTTGCTTTGGCACAAAAGGCTGTGTGACCTTGAGCAAATTAATAAATAAATTCCTCTGTGTCTCAGTTTCTCAAACATAATGTAGACATTAATTTTATGAATCTCTGTTGTAAGGATAAGATGTATTTATACATATATTGAGGTTCAAGGCTTGAAAGACACATCACTACATATTTAGAGCACAATAAATGCTAGCATTTTTATTGTTGCTGCTGCTCTTGTTACTATTCAGGCACTCAGTATCCATGTTCCATGGGCCAATAAAAGGAATTCCTTAATACTGTGTAGAAAACATTTTAGTCACCTAGAAAAATAATCACCAACCCCCTTGTAAAGCTAGATCTAATCTCCCCTAGTAAGTTCCTTTTCTAATGAATGTTCATTTGGAAATACAATTCTTATATTTTTTCTACATTTTTTCTTTATGCCACTTAAGTAAGCACAAGTAAATATTGGAATCGTGTGTGTGCATAAGATTTTCCTATGTGCTGTTGAGCACTTCCAAGAACACTAGATATCATGTTTAAAATCATATTTTGGAAAATTCCACAATCCCTGGCTAACCCTGGACTTAAGGGTTATCCAGATTTTTATCTGGGATAAATAACATATTTTCTCTTTCATAAGATGAGATAAAAAATAATGTGTTGAGTACTAATATCTATGATTATCAGTATTATATAATATTTTTTTCAGACAGGCTGGCATTTATTGCAAGCATATCACAAAAGCCAACAAGTTATATTTCACAACAAACAGCAACTGGAGGTTCATGAAGGGGTGGAAGGAAAGCAAAACCAAAAAGAAACTGAAAGTGAGATAAGCGTCAACAAAATCAAGTATTATATAGTTTTAAGTTCTCATAATTTTAATCTCCAGAAAAATCTTTCAGTTGTTCAGAGTTGGATGGGTTTCAATTCCAGAATAAAAATTACACAGTTTAATACGGTTCATTGGAGAAGAAGTGGGGCAAATTGGTAGACATTTTAATACTGTCTACCTGACAATAAAATAGTCTGTAAGACAATATAATCAAAGTCTCTGAGCATTTCAAACATTAGCTAAGGAAGTAGAGAAGAGGAGTAAACAACTTCTAAGTTTTCTTTCCTTTTTCATTTTTAAGAATCCCTATCGCACCCAGATATTTAGAAAGCTACTTAAATGTATTTTGTCCTCTGCTCCAAAAATGATCTTAGATATCCTTTGAGATAATCAGATATACACTTGGTGTTTCTTAACCATTGTTGAAAACTACTGGGCGATGATAATTTAAAAAAATGAAATGCCATTAGTGTCCTTATATTTAAAATCCCCAGAATGAAAAACCTCTTCATTTGTCCTAAGAAGCCACTTTGACAATTTGGGCAAAATTCTAATTAGTATTTAAATTATTCCTAAAAATAAGCCAATATGGATCATTTACACACTTTTTTTCCGTCTTGCTGTTTTTATTTCACAAAGGGGATGTTGTTTTCTTGACTCAATGTTTTATTGTGACACCATAATAAAAGAAAATATCAACAAATTCATGAAATAAGATACACGGAGAGAGAATTGGTTAACTTTAGATTATGTGAATGTTGAATGTTATTTCACATCCGTATGTGCTCAGTATAACAGGGATTCTTTCACTTTTAAAGTTGTTAAGTTAAAGGGTACTTTAATTTGTATTCCCCATTGTGAGGTTGAGGGAAGTGGTCCCCCATCCCTCTCTGTATATGGCTGGCCCTTCCCCTGGAGTCTGTCAACTAGCTAGCCTTGAAGCTAATTGTATCCCAGAGCCCTAAAATACTGAGCCCAGGGGCCACAAACATAGCAGCCCTGAAGGACCCACAGGTGTTGCCTTTGGGTAGACTTTTTGTTCTAAGGCACAAACAGCCACCTTTGTTCTAATGGGTATATAAGCCTGCCCTTGTGGTAAACTAGTGCTCTCCAGCTATCTGGGGTGGGAATCTTGCAAACGCCTGCCAACTCCTCTAAGGTGTCACATGCACCTGGCCTCCCCTTAGTTTGTTAGCCTGCTATTGCTTGAAATAAAGCATGCCAAATCCAAATCTCCTGAAGGCTCTGCGAAGGTTTTTCTTTGCCACCAGGCTAGAGGCAGTCTCCCTGAAATCCAGACCTACCATTTGCTCTCCGAGAACCCCTGCATATCTAACACTCATAAACAGACCTTGATGTGATCATTTCAGAGGAAGTGGCTTATTTGGGACTTGAAAGAAACACAGTGAGACAAGGAAAGAACAGCAGTGAATAAAGAGGCTGTTACCAAGGGAGCAGCCATTGTGGGTTACCAGAGTTTAGCTCTGCAGCAAACATAGGGAAATGGTATAAAACACACATCTCAGTCATTCCATAGAAGAGACAAGTGAGCAGGGGTCTTAACCCCTAACTCCAGTTAGCATTGATTGAAGTTTGCTTCTTGGGAAATGGGGGTAGGGGGGGAGTGATGTTGATTCTTTAATGTTCCTAGCCTGCCAGGGGCTTGCTTTCCCTTACTAGAAACCTTTTGATGAAGCGATTCAGATACCCTTTGCAAGTTGGACAGCAGGCACTAAAGGGGTAATGTCAAAGTGCAGAGTACCATTGCATTTATTACAAATGGCCTCCTCTTTGTCTTTTAAATAAAAGTTATTATTTTTTTAGCTGTTCTTCGTACATGCTTATATACCACATTTTGTTTCCCATTATTTCATTATATTGCAACTACTTATTTATTAGTATACCTCATATTATTAGTCAATGAAATTTCAGTGCCCAGCAGTTTCTCAAAAGTTACTGAATAAAAAGAAAAGAATGTTCTCAGAGTCAAGAATGACATTTACATTCTTTCATTAGTGACTTTTCCTATTTACTTCATGCTAGCCTACACTACTTGCATGTGTCTGATTTATGATTAAGAGTATTCTAGTTTTTTAAAACACACTTTATAGTCATCTGTATTTAGAAGTTTTTAATCAATCCAATTGCCTACCCCATTACCATTTATAGAAATTTGAGTGATGAAAATGAAATGCCATTCACGTATCTTGGCATATCTTCATTGGGAGGGTAAGTACATTAAACACCAACAGTGAGGTAGAACCATTACATGAGTAAATATGCATTGCCAGGTAAATGTACTTTACACAGATGCACTGATATTTAAGAGGCTGGCTCCACAAAGAAAAAATGAATAGTAGGTTGTCAATGAGATTTTAAGTGAACAAGAAGAAACGCTGCCAGTCTGAGTAATCTAAGAATATGTGTTCAGCAGGAATGCTGGATATGTACATGGAGGAGTTAAAGAGATTCTTCCATCAGTCTTACACGTCTTGCTATCATTACTTACATTTCATACATGCAATAAAATACTATAAAATTAATGAGGCTTGTATAATCTCTTTTCAAAACTTTTATGTCTTCGATTGTTCTTATATTTTAAGTTATTTGTATAATAATTTATATATATATGTGTATTTTTAAATTTAATTTTATTATAGAATTACATCTATCCCTGTTTTCCTCCCCTCTGTCCCCTTCCCCATCCACCCACTACCCCACCAAACTCATTCCCACTTGACGTCCATGTCCACGGTTCTTCCATGCTAGTTCCTTGACTAAACTGTTCCCCTTCTTTGCCACCTCCTCCCTCCTCCCCTTTCGCTCTGCCCAATGAAGGTTATTTCATTGTATTCATGTATCTGGGTCTGTTTTGCTTATTTGTTTGTTTTGTTAATTATTATCCTGTAATGGGTGAGATCATATGGTATTTGTCTTTTACTGACTGGCTTATTTCCCTAAGCATAATACTTTCCAGTTCCATCCGTGTTGTTGGAAAGGGTAGGAGTTCCTTCTTTCCTTCTGCTATGTAGTGTTCCATTGTGTAAATGAACTAAAGTTTTTTGATCCAATAATCCACTGATGGGCACTTATGCTATTTCCAGCACTTGGCTATTATAAATATCACTGCTATGAATATAGGGGTACATAGGTTCTTATGAATTGGTGTTTCAGGGTTTTTGGATATAATCCTAGCAGTGGAATTGCTGGATCAAAAGGCAGTTCCATTTTTTAGTTTTTTAAGGAAACTCCATACTGTTTTCCATAGTGGCTGCACCAGCCTGAATTCCCACCAACAGTGCAACAGGGTTTCCCTTTCCCCACATCCTCGCCAACACTTGTTGTTTGTCGATTTGTTGATGATTGCCATTCTGACAGGTGTGAGGAGATATCTTATTGTGGTTTTAATTTGCATCTTGCTGACGGCTAGTGATGTTGAGCATTCTTTAATATTCTGGGTCCTTTGTATGTCTTCCTCAGAAAGTTGTCTGTTCATGTCCTTTGCCCATTCTTTAATTGAGCTGTCTGTCTCCCTGGTGTTGAGTTGTATATAAGTTCTTTTAATATTGTAGATATTAAACTCTTGTCTGAGGTATCATTGGCTAATATGTTTTCCTGTACAGTTGGTTCCCTTTGAATTTTGCTGGTGTTTTCTTTGGCTGAACAGAAACTTTTCAGTTTGATATAGTCTCATTTGTTTATTTGTTCTTTTATTTACTTGGCCCTTGACAAGTCCTTTATCCATCTTAAGTTTATTCTGGTGTATTGTGTAAGTTGGTGGTCTAGTTTTATGTTGCTGTTCAGTTCTCCCAACACCACTTATTGAAGAGACTGCTTTTACTCCATTTTATGATCCTTCCCTCTTTGTCAAATATTAATTTACCATAGAGTTCTGGGTTTATTTCTGGGCCAATGACTTATATTATAAAAACACATAGACTATAGCTATATCAACCTCATAGCTACCATCCAAATATGTAGTGCTGAAGACTTTAATTTTATAAGATATTCACATTCTAATATATTAATTTATACTTACTCCAATTTCATTCGAGTCCCTATAAATGTGTGTGTGTGTGTGTGTGTGTGTGTGTGTGTGTGTATGCATGGATACATGTCTATCTATCATCTATCAGCTATCTATATCTATCCATCTATCATCTATTTATCTATCTATCTATCCATCTGAAGATGAGAAAGATGAAGGAGATATATTTGAAGAGGGTTGCCTTATATCTAGGGAAACAATAATGATCTTTTTATAGCTTTTTTCCTACTGTATTCTATAAGAGTAAAGCATGCCTCTAACCTTTAATACTTAAAATTTGCCAAGTCTGCAGTTGATAAGAGAGGCATAAAATATTTGCTTAATGCAAAGGCAAAGATTTTATACTTAGAAACTATAGAGGTTCTAAGTTAAGGTGATGAATTTAAAAAAATACTATTAGAAAATGGCACCTTCAAATGATTTGCAGACCTTTTTTGCTAGCCATTTCAAAATTTACTTTTGGTAAGCAAAGACTAAGTACACAGGGAATAATAGTGTCAAACACTTTCTGTCACCACTAATAAGTATTGTAAGTATTTTACATGTATTTTCTCATTCAATTATTACAACTCTTGGTATAGGTATCTTAACAACACTCATATTTTAAGATGGCAAGATTTAAAAACTGATGTAATTCACCCAAGGTTACAGAGCTAATAAGTGTCCAGCCAGTACTCAAACTCATTAGGTCAGACTCTAAAGATCACACACTTAGCAAAATTCTGCTTATAATATAAACAGCAGAGAAAGATAGGAGGTATCCTGAGATTCCAGGCTTCACATGCCTCCAAAGTAAATAAGGATTCTAGAACTGACTGAAACACCCACCTTAGTGACAACAAGAAGCCATCAATATATGATAAGAAATTTATTTACACAGAGGTTATTGAGTTTGTGAGATAATCTCTAAGAATTTAAGAGATTGAGATGACATTGTTTATAGAATTATAGTAGTTACCTTGGTAACTTTTTATTAACTGGGTGGATAGAGATGAATGGAAAAGGCTTCAGTTCAGCCTATCTGCCCACAATGTGGACTATAATTATTGGTAAATTAGTGACAGAGGGATGGCATAAAGATGTGGAAGGAGATCATATGAACGCCATCACTGCAGAGCTTCCCAAGAATTTGTCACTAGATATTGTTTTCAGAGAACATTGTTGAGAGAAAGATTGTTGTTTGACTTCCCAATAATATGTTTTAAGTAATGACATAATTTCTGACTGAGTATTTAGAGAGCCTGGATCCATAAAGATGGTGAGTGATACTTAAAAAGTTATAACAGAGGACTTCAGTAGAACATGATGATGAGTCTCAGGTAAATCTCAGTAGATGGCTAACCTTTAAAGCATCACAACAATACACTTTATTTCAAGTTATACCTATCAGGCAAAGCAAATTGTGAGTCTCAAACTTTGTAAATCAATGATAAACCAGGCCTATGTGCCAGAAAAGGTAACAATTCCCCATGCAAAGATCCCTAGGCTAGTGGTTCTCAATGGAGAGGTGTTCTATTTTGTTCCAGATGGGCATTTGGCATTATTTTGGGCTATGACAACTGAAGGAAATACTATTAGTATCTAATGGAGAGAGTCCAGAGGTACTTCAAACATCCTACAATGCACAAGGCATCCCTGATAAGAATTATCTGGCCACAAATGACAATAGGGTCAAAGTTGACAAACTCTGACCTACGAATAGAGTTATTTGGAACAATTGCAACCATCAAGGCATGAATCAAGAAATGCCAGTCTATTGAGAAGTGACAGCTGCAATTGGGAGGGTGAAGGCTTGTGCATCTACATTTTTATAACTGTACAAGGCTAATTATCTCTAAGAAGATTGAACAGGGTGTTCTGGATTATTTGAAATCCTGGCTAAATTAATTGAACACTGGTTTTGTTATAAGAGCTTACGTATCAATAACAATAAGTGTTCTGAATCATCTATAGATCAGTTGAAGCACATAAAAGAGAAACGAATGATATGGATATATTATGAAATATTTTAACATTATAAATAACAATGTGTAGTTTTCTTAAAAATGCATTTTGATACAAACAAAGTATAAGGTAAATGGCAGCAAGAGTAATATGTAGAAAAGTTATTTTGAATCTAATTTCTCCACATGTGTTTAAGTAAAAATTTATTGATTTTTATTTTATTTTTTTTAATATTATTTTATTCATTATCTTCAAAGAGAAGGGCAGGGAGAAAGGAAAAAAGGGAGAGAAGCATCAATGTATAGTTGTCTTTCACCTGCCTCTAGCTAAGGACCTGGCTGGAGACCTGGCTTACAACCTGGTTATGTGCCCTGGCTGGGGAATCAAACCAGTTTAAATGAAAATTTAAATATGAAAACTTTAAATGAATTTCGTTATTGCAAACCATTATTGCTACCAGCTCATAAAACAATAGGATATAACAATAACAATGGTTTTCTCTATCATTCTGGAAAAAATCATTACATGATTTCTAAAAAATTAAAGAATATTAGTAAAAATGCCTCTAGCTTATTTCATAAGAAAAGTAATTTTCACGGTTGCTTTGTATAATGCACTTTCCACTGGTTCTTAAGCTAAGTGATAATTACAGCATGACTCTAATTTTAATGTATGCTACAGTTGATTTCTTTATCAAATGTATTTTTCTGAATTTTAAATCTCAAGAAACACTATAAACCATATTTCAGCGAGCATGCATCAACAAGACCTGTTTGTAGTAGAATGTATGAGAAGGTGGAAGGCTTTATATTAGGTGTTCTGAATGTGGGGCATGGCAATGGGCTTTGGGGTCTTTGAATCCTCTAAAATTGAATAAAAAGTCCTGTGTTTGAGTATATTTTTTCTCCATGTGGAAATAGTTCATAGTTTTCATATGAACTATTTTCATGGTCCACAGACCATATATTGAAAACTGTTATTCTGGAGGAAGTTTAGAAAGAGCTTAGATCAGTGAGAGAGTCTGGTTCTCTGCCTACTTTAGCTAGAAAAATAAAGTTAGTCATATTCTGTATTAAAGCAGAGGACAAGAAAAGTGAAGCTTTCTTGTCACTGTAGGCTTATAAACAATATCTATCTCTCAAAAACTAATATTTACAATACTCTGGATTATGCTTTGAATGCAAATCAACTAAGATTTTGCATTGCAAAAGTATAGTCTTAAAAGATCTCTACCTGCTGCTCCCAAAGGTTTGAGAATACACACATGCACACACATACACCAAATTTTCATGTCTTCTTGTAAATCAAAATACTATAAAATGTTTTTAGGTGCAAGTAATGACATCTGGCCACTGAAGCTGTAATCATCTGCAATTAACCTTTTGTAGGCTCTATCTCTGCAGCAAATTTATAAAAAGTGGATAAAAATGTTGATGTTATGATTGTTTTTAAAGACTTTTTATTTAATTTCTTTAAAGCATTCTCAGAGTAATCTGGTTGAATTTCTATTATGTTAATCATGTCACTCCATATTTTATGATAATTGCAAACATGATTCTATTGCATGTGAGATTACCCTCCTTAAATCAGTTTTGTTTTCTTATTAATGCTTTTGTCCTCCTCAGAGTACCTCTCAAAACTATTACAGTTGTGTACTCTAATAATACGCATATTAAATATTAGCATATTTATTAGGTTTGTTCAGAAAGTATCAAGCCAATATTAATAGAATTAAAACCATTTGTGAAGCCAATACTTCTGGGACAGGCCTCATATTATGTAATATGTATTTTATTATATATAATTATATGCCACATATAATTGTATATACATATAATAATAATATACGCTTCAAATTTGGTCAAAATTATTTGAAAAACATAGAATAAAAACTTATTTCATCAGATATTCAAAAGCTCCTACTATGTTAAAGAAGTACATTTATAATCCAGTGCAAAGGAATAAGTCAAGTCCTCAAATATCTGGTATAGAAATAGTATAGAAAGGTAAGGGAGGGTTTCAAACTAAGGTCTTCTTTTACAGGTGAATTCAACTCACCTGTAAAAGGTATCTTTTACAGACATAAAGATACAGGTGAGAAAAGGTAATGTGTGGCCTATGTCTGATTTGTATTTGCATCAATGACTTTGTTACTTAGAGAACTCTTACTTCATGGTGATTCAGACTGGTTATGATTGGAAATGTGATCAGTTTTATTCCTTTTTTTTCTTGCCTTCTCTCCTTTCACAGCAATAACTGTGGGGTATAAATACAAGTGTAAACATATACAGATATTGCAGACCAATGAACCAAATCAAATACATGCTTAGTCTATTTTGGTTTCAAAAAATCTGCATTTTAATTGGAATTTGTAATATTGAAATTTTGCATACCTCAAAGTCAAATCTCAATGCAAATTTCCTTTCCCAGTGCAAAGCTTTACAGGGATAAAACAAAGATTCACCATTCCAAATGTCAGTGTGCCAAGTAGATTTACAGAACATCCTGAACTTGACTAAGGAGGAAGAAATCAAAATCCAATTTTTATAATCCTTTGATAACTATTCCAAAGCCTTCCCAGGCACTGCAGTTTATTAGCAGGTGTTAGATTACCCCAGCCAGCTGTCATTTTGTGCTGTCACCACTATAGATGCAAAATTTACACAGAAATACAGAAAATACATCCCCCTGATATCCTCCATCATTACATTTTTAAATTAGAAAATGCAGACTTTGCTTACCTATCATCTTTCTTCTGATTTGTTATTCAAAATGGAGATATACAAGATGCATAATTTTTAAAAGTTGAATTTTTCCTATTGGTTGTTATTTTTATTTAAAAAACTGAGAAAGTTCATTATAAAATAGTTAGATATATGATCATTGATACATAAGTAAAAACTTTTAATAAGTTTTCTACAAGTTAAATTTTGGGGAAATTTTTTATGAAATTGAATTTATTTCCAGAGGGCAGTTTCCTCATTTTAGTTACACTTTTTTGTTTTAATTTTATGTCATTTACAAGACCAAATGTTTCTCACCATTTTCTTTTGTGAATTCTTACTATAGACCATCTATGGCACAGATAATCAAGAAATAATTAATGCTGGAACTAGCCCATCTAGCAAGTTAGGTTACAAAATACTTCAAGATCTTAAACTTTCTTTAAAATTACTGAAAAATGATTGAATCTGCTTATTTTCACAAGCTATTTTTATCTTAGACTTTTTATAATATGAATCTTTGCCTCTACCAAGATGGGGAGCAGCTTAGACAAGAACCTAGTATAAAGGAACCATGGACATGGACAACAGGTGGGATTGACTTTGGGGGGAATGGGTGGGTGGGTGGGGGGACAGAGGGGAGCAAAAAGGGGATGGATGTAATACAACAACAATAAAAAAAAAAATATATGAATCTTTTCCATTGGCACATGGACATTTCCAAATTCCTTAACAGTTCAAACAAACATTTATTCCTCCTTAATTGATCAGTTTCCTGACACTGTATCTTTAAATTCATGTCTACTACAAGACAGATTTGAAGTGATATGCCCAGATTAGTGGCTCATATCAATATTTATTTTTTAAATATGAATTTTGATTTATAAAAGTCCTATATGACTGATCACACACATCACAGAGGTTTAACAATGGTAGTTAAATATAATAAATTGAAGAAACAAGCTTCCTAATAAATAATTCATTCTACTCCAAGTTTTTTGAGTGTCAGACCTTTTCTTTTTTCTGATAAGTACAATATTTTGATCTCTATCTCATTTTCCCTCTTAATGGCAATCAGATAGTAAATATTTATATAATAGTACATCTGGAAGAGAGTTAAAACTACATCTTCCCTTCTTTTTCCTCTGGGACTCCAAAAATAATTAAACTCAAATAATGATTTACTTCCTTTTAGTTAAAGAAAACATAATAAAGAGATATGTGCATGGACTTAGCTTTTTTTTTTTTTTAACCAAACAAGGAACAAGGAGACATTTAGCACTCTCCTATAAATAGGCTAACAAGAAAAATTATTTCACTTAAACTTTTTAAAAATGGTAAATATTATTACCCTGGCTGGTGTTGCTCAGTGGATTGGCTCCAGCCTGTGAACCCAAAGGTCACTGGGTCACTTCCCAGCCAGGGCACATAACCAGGTTGCAAGCCGGGTCTCAAGCCAAGTCCTTAGCGGGAGGCAGGTGAAAGGCAACCATACGTTGATGCCTCTCTCCCTTTCTTCCTCTCTCCCTGTCCTTCTTTATGAAAATAGTGATTAAAATCTCTTTTTTTTTTTTTACGTCAGACTGGTAATGTGTCAAAGGCCTAACAAGGTTGGAGGAGGGTACATATCACACAAGAGCTTAAACACCCAATCATCACACTTATGAACTACAAAAGGATCAATAGTGAATAAAATCTTTAAAACAATAAACAAAACAAAAAACAAAAAGGTAAATATTATTAACCCTGTATTTCTTGGTATTGAGGCAAAGATATTAAAATAATTTGGCAATATTTTATACTAAAATTAAAAATATTAAAAGCATTGCAGTAAGTCTTTTAAATTCAGAATGCTCATAATTTTGTAATTGCAAAGCCCATACTTCTGCCACAGGTGGAACTCTGCAGCCTAAGCTAATATGGAGAGAGTGCATGCATAAGACTCAGGTTCTACTGCACTTCCAGCCACTGCCTTGGAAATGTTAATGGGTTATTATAATCTAACTCGCAAAAAAGATGAGATATGAATAATAATATTAAGTACACTAGTTCTATTAGAAGGACTAAATCTGAAAATTCTATTAGTGGTACTATAGAGATATTAAATTACAATAGTATATGACTAGATAAAATTTCGTATAACTTCTTCAAATAATATCACTTATGTCATGACATGACATCAAGTACATCATTAGTTTGGGAAATGCAAGGTATTTTTTGACATTATTCAACATTAAAGATTCTTTTGCATGAGAAACTAGGTTTATGCATTTTTCATTATATGTCAACTTATCTGGCACTTGCCTTAATTTGATGCTTTTTTTCAACTTTAGCAAGAAAATAAATTTATAAATTCACAAGTAGTTTGCTTTCAAGATGTAATTTTTACTTTCAGCTTTTCTCTGATTTGAGGTCAGATTAACAGTCACTTTTTCTTGATTTGTCTTTATGTTGGTATATCATGGAAGCTTTTTTTACATTATTTATTATACATGTAACTTATTTTACCTCAACTAATATACTTTTATATTGTTTAATCTACCATTTACTACACATGCTCACTCATGCATACATAACTTAAGTACCTAGGCATTCAACAATGCCTATGAATTTATTAGGTATTATTTCTCTTAAAAGCCATTACTTTGGTGCAGTGTTACCCTTCTAATGAATGATAGCACCCATAGTGTTATATTTCTTACATGATTGTAATGATTTTAATAAAAATAAAGCTCCATCATAAGTTCTGGTAATTACAATATGAGGTTAGGTAATCCCCCTCTGCAGCCAAGAAGTATAAAACTGGGAATAATTTATTAAAAATGCATGATCATTTTAGAGCACAAAAATTCAACCAAACACATACAACAATTTTAGCAACAATTATTTTACAAAACTCACTCCACATTATTCAATGAAAAGGGTGTCAAAAGTGCAGCTTTCTTATTGGGCTTTCACCAGCTTGGTCAGAAAAAGGTAGAACTCTGTGTTCATTGCAGCATTATTTATTGTCCAACATATGTCAGCCCTGTGGGATACTGCTTGGCTGTAACACAAAAGAAATCTTTACCCTTTGGGACAGCATGGATGGACATGGAGAACGTTTTGCTAAATAAAATAAGTCAGTCAGGGAAAGACAAGTACTATGTGGTTTCACTCATGTGTAAAGCTTAAAGAACAAACTAACAAGAGAAATAGAGAAGTTCATAGAAAGCGCAGGATAACAGCTCTGGGGTGGGGTTAGCGGGTAGAGGTGATGGAGCAAAAAAGGATTCACGGACAGGGTCAACAGTGAGGGAGATATTACAACAGGGAGGAGGTATATGGGAGCCACATGGTAATGGAAAAAATCAATAAAAATATATTATTAATTAAGAGTTTTAACTGTTTGTGGCTGATGATAAAACTTGAACTTTGAAATAAGAGATGGACCATTCAAGAGAAGCCGAGAGTCTGGAGAGAGTTACAGAAACCTGTGGTTTTGTTGGTTAAATGTGGCTGACTTGGTTTTGTAAAAAATGGGAAAGCCTAATTTCCCAATCTTGAGAGCATAGGCCAACTATATGGGAGGGGAAGAAGTCAGAACTTAACAAGGAGACCGAAATAGAAATGCTAATATGAGCTCTCCAAATATTTCTGGAAAGTTTCTGAAGTGTGCATATGTGAAGAAACTTGGGTGGATACTGAAAAAATAGAAACCTAGGGAGATTTGAGGGCTGGCTTTGACATTGCAGGTATCTCTCAAGTAACATATAGCTTAGCTTGCTACAGACAAGGAGCATTACAGACTTGAGGTATATGAGCTCAACCTCCATGTGAATCAGTAGCTGATTACAAAATTATGAGGATATAGGTATTAGTCCTCCTGCCCCGCCCAAAAAACTGAAAGAGAAAAGCTGGGCCCAGGTAACTGCAGCTGAACACCATGAGGCAGTCTGGTTATATCATTTAATTTTTGGCATGATACTAAAAGTAAAGAGTAAAAATGCTTGGGAAAATAACAGGGAACTCAGAGTTGCTATGTCATCTAAAATGTCCAGGTTTAAGCAAAATTTCTAAATGTGTAAAGAAAAAGGAAAGCATGTACACTTCCTCAGAGGATAAAAACAGAAATACCCATATGCTAAAATATAAAACATAACCCAAAATGGTTCTATTATATGTTGGAACTAGTAAATGAGATGCCACAACAACTATTATAAATAAGTAAAATAATTAAAGATAAATGTGCTCAAATATTTAAAGGAAAATAGGATAACAATGAGGCTATAAGCTGGGACTCCCAAGAGGGTAACCTAAAGTACATATAAGGCCAACTGGCACTTTTAAAGATGAAGATTATAATAACTAAAAAAATGTAGTAGAGCATGTCATGCACAGATTTGAGATGAAAAGTGGAAAAATATGACCTTGAAGATAAATTAATGTAACTTATCCATTCCAAAAACAGAGAACACAAAGCTTGAAAGAAAATAAATAGCACCTCAGAGATCTTTGGAACAAAATTACATGCATTTTAACATACATGTAATGAGTGTCTCAGAAAAAGAGAAAAGGGAAGGAAAAATACAGAAACAATGGGCCCAAAGTATTACCCATAGTTAATGAAAACTTCTAACATACATAGTTATACTTAGACATATAGTAATCAAACTATTCAATTTCCAAGATAGTAAAAAGTCTGAGTAGTAAGGAAAACATTACTGATAGCTTACAGGGAACAATGGAAACATCAATGTTTAATTTCTCATCAGAAATAATAGAGGCTGGAATGAAATATTGAATGTGCTGATTGATAAGGAAGAAATAAAATTATCTTGGAAGCAAAATAATCTTGTATATAATATATCATAATAAATCTACAAAATAGGAATTAGAATAAACAAGTTTAACAAGGTTTCAGAACAGAACAATACCCTTAACATACTTTTATTTCTGCAAGTTAACAAAATTAATATAATCATGAACTTAAATATAATTACATTTAAAGTAGTACCAAAAGATAATAATATATTTAGGAACATGAGTATATTTAATAAAAGTAGAGCAAGAGTTATATGCCAAAAAGTATCAGACCTTACCAACAAAATTTAGAAAAGGAAAATTATTGGATACATATACCACATTCATGAATTGGAAGATACAATACACTAATAAGTAAATTCTTCCCAAATTGATCGATAGATTTAATACAAACTCTGACAAAATCCCATAGCTTTATTGTGGGGTAGGACAGAAATGAACAAGCTGAGCTTACAATTTGTACAGTAACAAGAACTTGAAGTAACCAAATAATCTAGTAAAATAAAAATATATCATTGCTGGAAGACATATGCTCCCCTATTTCTGAGCTTTTTAGAATATAAGCTAAAGTAATCAAAAGCTTTTAGTACCTGCATAAGAATAAATACATAATTCAATTGAACAGATGAAACAGTCAAAAAATATGTCCCTCATACATAGGGTCAATTGATTTTGGATAATGTGACATGGTAATTAAGTGAGAAAAATATTTTTTAATGGTATAGTAAAATTGATATATATTCATAAGACAAAAATAGCAATCTCTCCTTTACAGTATACAAAATAATCAAGTTTAAATAAATTATATATTTAAATGTAAGAACTAGAAGTATGAAAGTTTTCTGGAAAACATAAGAAAAATATCTTTATGACCTTATCAAAAGCAAAGTTTTTCAGGTATGACACAAAAAGCAAAAAAAAAAAAAAAAAAAATTTAATGATGGAAAATATTTTTTAAAAGGTTTTATGTATTATTTTTCAGAGAGAGGGGAAGGGAGAGAGGCAGAGAGGGAGAGAGACAGAGAGGGAGAGAGACATCAATGCATGATTGCCTTTCACCTGCCTTCAGCTATGGACCTGGCTGGAGACCTGGCTTGCAACCTGGTTATATGACCAGCTGATAATTGAACCAGAGGCCCTTGGCTTCACAGGCTGGCACCTTATCCACTGTGCCACAAGCCAGGGCACATATCACATTTTTGACCATACACAATTTCCTTTAAAAACTCATTTGTGTGATGAAAATCATAACCATGTAAGTAAAAGAAAATCATAACATATTTAAATTAGGCATAAGTATAAGTAGGTGTATATTTTTTAAGAAAATTAAACATATAAAAATATACATTAAGAAAACAAACAGATATTTAACAAAAATTTTATCATGGACTGTTCCTTAAGTATTACATTCAATATTGAACATTCAATATATTTTCTTAATTTAGAAAATGATGTTTATCTGTATTTATATAACATCAGGAATGAATAAATCTGATTAAAGCAATGGAGAACATAGAGTAAGAATTTGAAGGACTACCTGCATTACTGGTTCAGTCAAATCTTCACATCTCTACCTTTTTATGTTCTATTCCATCATGTGGTTTCTGAGTGTTTCACCTGGAAAGGCACTCTGAAGTGAAGTTCTGATCACACATTTCCAGGGAACGTGCACATGACAAGTCAGGTCTAATAATTTGGAAGTATTGGTATTGAAAGGTGACTTATCTTTTTATAAACATAATCACTTTATTGATTAGAATTCACATTATCATTATACAAGCTCAAAGGGCAAAGTGTGTAAGAAAAATGTCGGTCCAAGATTTTACTAAATTGATTCCAAAGGTTCACAATCTAAATGTAAGTTTGAATATTTCCTTACTTTTGTATTCTGAATACAATGTAAACTTACACATATTCACAAGACCCTGAAGCTTACAGAAGGCTAAAAGAAAAGTCAAGGTGCTATTTTGTAAGTTATAACAAATCTTTTAGACAATGTTATATTGCTGTAAATAGGATGGCTTGTGTAGGCTAAAATAAGTTGAATAAATTGGAGACAACAGTTTCAAGAAATTTCTGGGTCTTTTGCTGCCTAGCTTTTGGCACCTACCTACATATAAAGAGGCAGATGAAAATGAAAAATAATTTTCAATCATTACCATGATGAAATATAATAAGAGTATAATGATAATTAATGTTTTTATGAATCACATAAAATACTAATGTTAAAAGTACTTACTCCCAAGCTTTAATTTTTACCCTTTTGCTAATAATTAACATCTATTTATACTAAATAAATGCCACAATTTGCATATTACTGGCACTATATTTTTCTACTAATTACTGTTAAATGCTAATAACTATGTCCTAAATGGTAACATAAAATATTTAGCAATTATTCTTTTAAAGTAAATAGTCCATAGCAGTTTTTAAAATGGGATCGTGACTTTAGGGAGTTAAAATCAGGCAAAGTATTGAGACAGAGTATGTAGCCTGAGGTTTACTCACAAATCATACTACTTAAAGTTAACAGCAGAGTCCTTAAAAATGTTCACCTGGATGAAATAGCTTTTATTTATAAACAGGCATGGCCAATTGCAAATGACTAGTAAAACTTTGAGGGTAATGTGGGTGTAGTTTGGATTCAGGAAAAGCTTAGAAACTAACGTATTTATGCTACATGGTTTTATAAAGCTTCTATATTGTATCATATTTTTTTTAATTTTATAAAAGATTTTATTTCATTATTTTTAGAAAGAGGGGAAGAGAGAGAGGCAGAGAGGGAGAAAGACATCAATGTATGGTTGCTTTTCACTTGCCTCCAGCCACAGACCTGACAGGGGACCTGGTTTGTAACCTTGTTATGTGCCCTGGCTGGGGAATCGAACCTGCGACCTTTAGGTTCTCAGTCAAGCGCCTTATCCACTGTGCTACCAGCCAGGGCCTTGTATCATATTTTATTACACTAAATATCATTAGAATTATACTATAATTGCTATTATTAACATTTTGGTAGCAGGAAGGGATGTATCAATTACAATAAATGGCTTGGTCATTTACTTACCTAACATTATCTTTTACCATGTTATTCTAAACCTCATATTCATTTCACCACAAAATTTCTGTGCATATGAATCGGGACAGGTAAGACACATGCATGTATCATAATACTCAATACAAAATTGTAGTGATAAGACAAAAGTCAGGGATGGTTAGTGTGAGGAAAGTAAAACAGGATATTATGCATTGCTTCTGAGAGAAAGTGATTGTTAAACCAGATCTCGAAGGAATAAAGTGCGATAGATATATAGAAGTTGCACAGTGACTGGATCATTAAACAATATCTCATTAAAATGTACTGAATGAAAGACATTTCAGTAGTCAGAGAATTGTATGAGCAAAGTCAGAGGAAGGGAAAGACAAATATTTAAAATTTCTGTGGAGGTGCTGATAAGAAGCAAGGCCATAGTTGAGAGAACTGCTAAGTGGGACTGTGGAACACCACCTCAAATATCTGGGAAAAGGAGACTTAGGGAAAGGTTTATAAAAGAAGGCTCAGAAACTCATGCAATAGCTTTTATAGACACTTACTAAGGGTAGCCTAGGAATTATTAGCCTGAGTAAAGGAGACAGACTATGTATAGGTCACATTTTGTAATAACTGTTGTAACGGTAGACAGTTCTGTGACTTCTCCATATCTCAGTTTCTTCACAGTAAAATGGGAGTAATAACATTAATTTTTTATCTTAAGAATTAAAGCTGTGCCCTGGGTGGTATCACAGTGGCTAAGGTGCCAGCCTGCAAACCCAAAGGTTGCTGGTTCGATTCCCAGCCAGCACATGACCAGGTTGCAAGCCAGGTCTCCAGCCAGGTCCATGGCTGGAGGTAGGTGAAAGGCAACCATACATTGATGTTTCTCTCCCTCTCTGCCTCTCTCCCTTCCTCTCTCTAGAAATAATAAATAAAATTTTAAAAAATAGATGAAAGCTATCGTTACATATAATGTAATGACTGAGATAGATGGCATCAGATAATGGCTTACATTTAAACATAGGAAAGATAGTGGGCTTCTGTAACACTTGATGAACAGATAATACAAAATATGTTGTTGTTAATTTGACATATCAATATTTGATCTTTCTTTCTTAAAATTTTTTTAAATTTTATTATTTTTAGAGAGAGGGGAAGGGACATCAATGTGTGGTTGCCTTTCACCTGCCTCCAGCTACGGACCTGGCTGGAGACATAACCTGATTATGTGCCCTGGCTGGGAATTGAACCAGTGACCTTTGGGTTCACAGGCCAGCACTTTATCCACTGTGCCACCAGCCAGGGCCTGAACTTTCTTTTGGTTAAGGTACTTCTAGTAAATATTTGCTTCTCTAATATTATTTAATTTATGGGTTTTTTTTTTTTTTTAACTCTAAGAGGTTACTGGCATTGTTTACACTTCTGGCACCTATCACTGTATGGAAGCACATGTGACTACTGCCAGACTGGATTCAAAGCAAAATATAATTTTTCATTAATGGCTCTGTAATGTACTAAATCTAAGGTGTAAAAGCTAATGGTGTAAAGCAGTGACTCTAGAGGTATTTTATAATTTGGTTGGCCTCTTCTCTGTTTTTAAAAATTTATTGCAGATGAAAGTAGGCATTATGGTTTAGATGGAACAAAAGAGTTGGCTTCAAAACCTGTCACAGCTGCCTGGGAAAGCGGGCAATAAGGACCTGTTAATAAGCAGCTCAAAGGTGCTGCAAAATACCCTTACCAAGAACTTCTCCAGCCCCCAATCCAACCTATACACATCAAAGGGAAAGAATACAGAATAGAAATGCATATTATTACCTACATTTTTGTGGTGCGGATCTTCTGTTGTGCATATGTGAGAAGCTTAACATGTCCAAAAGAAGGGAAAAAAGCTTAAGAGAAATGAAATGTGAGTCTTATTATGAGTCAATGTCTCTATCTTACCTCATGGCTGAAAGAGCTGAGGAAATGTTTTATTTTTTTTCCCTTTAATAGAAATCTTGCTTTGGTAAACTTTACTTATGGAGTCCGTGGAATGGGTATGCATTCCAACTCCAATTATGTTTGTAATAGCTTAGTGATACATCTTCTTAGAGGGTCCAAAGGTTAAATACACTCAGGTGAATCAACTATTTATTGAACATTAGCTATCCTGTAGCTCAGTATTTTCCTTTATTTTTATTCAAGAAAAGCATGCTTCTCCACATTCCTCACTATGTATTTTGGGTGAAGGTCCAGAGGCCTTTGGACAAAAAGGGATTTATATGGCAAGGTTCCCTACAATAAAACTATCAAATACTTCTGAATTCTATGACTAGAAGGCTGCTCACATGACCAATAATAGTTCATTGGTCTGTTCAAGCAAACAATGACTGGTTGAAATTTAGAGAAAGGAGTTTTCTTTCCTATTCTTACTGGAGAAGATGTAAGAGTTTTGGAACTTTTGCAGCCACCTTGTAACATTGAGAAAAGAACCTGCATGAGAATTGCATCAACTTGAAGGGATACTAGCAAGAAATTTTCCTTAACTCAGTTTACCACTTTTCATACATCTTTTGAGACCATGCAACAGGAAGAATGTTGATAATTGACAAAATGCTTACTATATGAAAAAACATAATTGGCTTCAAACATTCACATTCTTAATTGACAGAAAAAAAGTTACATAGCTGTATTTTTTGGGTTCTAGATAGACAAACTCATATCTTTCTTTGTTACTGAAAGGCAAGTATGTATATAATTATCATTATAGATATTACTGAAGCTTAAAATTCCTATTGTGGTTAGCAAAACTATTTGTGATGAGGTGTGTGTGTTTTTTTGTTTTTTTTTTTTTTTGTGATGAGGTTTTTTGTTGTTGTTGTTGTTGTTTTGATTTATTATTTTTAAAGTATTCACTCATTCTACTAAATTCATTTCTGGGAGTGTTATGAACAGAGAAGCCAAGTATGTAAGATAAAATAAATATCCTGTAAGTCGAAAACCAGCTGTCATATTTTCCTGGTTCATTGAACATAAGATCTTAAGCCACAAAATTTGGAAGATTGAGTAGTATTAAAATATAAATAGGTTATTTTTAGCTAGGTTTTTTGAGGAATTGACATTGGATTTAACTACACATATGTCACATAGTAATTGAATACATTGCTACTTGACTATTTTTGAATGTTTTCTTGAAATTAATCCCTACATATGTGTTCCCTATGGTTTATCAGAATCTAAATATCTGTTTGATAAAAACTGAATTTGAAATAGTGGATGCTGTGCAATGCCAATATCCTGTACTCTTAAAATTAATTATTGAATTCCAGTTACAGATGGCAGAGTAGCTTGTATTGGAATAACCAGCCCAAACCAAAAATGATAAACTCTGGTGGTAGGGGGAACAATTATAGGAAGGCACTAGAGAGCTATTCAAATCAGCATGATACTTCAGGGGATTCAATCCTTCACTATCTAAGTGAGCTGGAAGAGATCCAAGTATAGGTATTTTTTCCCCCAGTCCATGTGGGTAGGGAGGCTACAACTCAAGCAAAAAGTACCAGTCCTATCAGCTTGGGGACTCATCAGATAAAATTTCAGACAACCAGAGTGGCTGGAAGTTAAAGAAATAAATCGCAGAAAGGATAAAGTAAAAGCAGGGCGTGCCTCCAAAAGTATCTATAAAAGTGAAACCATGGCTTGCCTCTGAACCCCACATGCATGTAGGATATCCCAAAGACCCAAGTGGAAAATAACAAAATGTAACAAAAATGGAACACAGAAAGATTAAGAAGAGATGGCTGCTTTTCCCCAGTGGAAGGGGACAGAGTTTGGAGTTACTGTCAAGTTACAAGTACTTACTAGAAAATGTTAGTCCTGGCTGGTGGCTCAGCAGATAAGGTGCTGGCCTGCAAACCCAAAGGTTGCTGGTTCTATTCCCCAGACCAGGTTGCAAGCCAGGTCTGCAGCCAGCTCCATAGTTGGAGGTAGGTGAAAGGCAACCATATATTGATGTTTCTCTCCCTCTCTGCCTCTCTGCCTCTCTCCCTTCCCCTCTCTCTAAGAATAATCAATAAAATCTTAAAAAAAAAAAAAAAAACTTTAGTTTTCCAAAACTTTATTATACTTTATAATAAAGTATAAAACCAAGCCTTCATAATTTCAAGATATATTAAGCCAAAACGAACCCTCATCAGAAGATAATAGAATTCAGGGACTCCACAAATGTTACCTGCAATGTCCAGTATACAACAGAAACTTACAAAATGTGATGATAAGTAAGATATGTCCAACTGTTCAGAAAAATCTAAAAGTCACCAGAAAACATAAAGGGATAATCCAGATGTAAAAGTGCCAAATAATATCCTTAAAGAAGATAAAACATATGCTTAAGAATGTAAAACTTGGTCAAATTAATTGAATATAAATCTTAAAAATCAACAGCAGCAAGCCCACTAGAAATTCTAGAATTAAAAGTTTTATCTGACATGATAAATATGATGACTGGGTAAGTTTAATAACTGAAATAAGAGAAGGCAGAAAAAGAGGTTGATTTTGAAGAAAAATGGATATAAACTACTTAGTGTTAAAAACTAGAAAAAGCCCTGGCTGGTAGCACAGTGGTTAAGGCGCCGGCCTGCGAACCCAAAGGTCGCAGGTTCGATTCCCCAGCCAGGGCACATAACCAGGTTGCAAACCAGGTCTCCAGTCAGGTCTGTGGCTGGAGGCAGGTGAAACGCAACCATACATTGATGTCTCTCTCCCTCTCTGCTTCTTTCCCTTCCCCTCTTTCTAAAAATAATGAAATAAAATCTTTTTTAAAAAAAAGAGATATTTAAAAAAAAAAAAAAAACTAGAAAAAAACAAATGACTTGACAAGTGAAAAGAATTCCAGCAACTCCTGGAGCAAGAGTAAGTGTTCTAAGATACGGAGAACTGCTCTGGCTAGTGTGGCTCATTAGTTGGAGCATTGTCCTATAGCTGAAAGGTTGTGGGTTCTATTCCTAGTCAGGGCACATGCCTAGACTGTGGGTTTGATCCTTGGCCACAGCACCTATGAGAGGCAACCAACTGATTCCTCTCTTACAGTCATGTTTCTGTCTCTCCCTTCTTCTCTCCCTTCCTTTCTCTCTAAAAGCAGTGGGAAAAAAATGCCTTGGGGTGAGGATAAAATTTTAAAAAAGGAAAGATATATAGAACTGAGAAAATAGAAGTGAGAGAGTTGGAATAGATTTTACCAAATATGATTAAAAAGTAAAGCATCAAATTTTAACTCTAAAAATCTCTTCAAACCCTAAGCAAATTAAAATTTTAAAATAGCCACATATTTTAAAAACAAAATTTTGAAATAAATAAGAAAAATGACACATTATAAAGAGAACAATGGTATGAATAAAGGCCAAGTTTTCTTTGTTTCTGTTTAATAACAGAAATTTAAAACATGCAATGCAAAATCTAAAAAAAGTTACAACTGCAGATATCTAACTAAATAATACAATGATAATTAACATTGGCAATTGAGAGAATATCAAGACAAAAATCAGTAACAACAATATCAATCAACATTAATCAGCATTTACAAAATACTACCCACAACAATGATTGTTCATAAAATAAATGTCAATGAATTCATAAAGTTAACATATTATAAAATCTATTTTTTATTATGATATAATAAAATGTAAATTAATGCCAATATGATACCTAGAAGTTCCATAAGTATTTGGAAAATTTAAAAAAATGAATAAATAGCCAATAAATACAATCAGGTTAAATCACAAGGGAAATTAGAAAATATTTCTAATTGACTGATAACAACAAAATAACATAAAAATGTACAGCACAGAATGGCAAGGTAGATAAATTTTGTGTTCGCTTCTTTCTACAACCACATAAAAATATAGCTAAATTTCAAAGCAACCATCGTTGAGAACTACCTGAATACTAGCAAAAATAAAAAAGTCTTATAACAAAGACTATACAGAAGAAGCCATATAGAGATTGGTAGGAGAGGCTGAGAGACAAGAGACCCATACCCATGTGTGGTTATTAAAAAATACAAGGGATATCTTGGCTTCAGAGGTCCACACTGAGGAGTAAGAGGGCCACACAAGAGACTTCTCAGCCCAGGGTTCCAGTGATGAAAAGAGAAATTCCGATAACTTCTGTCTGTGAAAACCAGTATCAATTGTGACTGAATGGAGTAGAGGGTTGCTGGAGTCCCTGAAGTTCCTCTTAAATGAACTTACATGGACTCATTCACTCTGAGCTCAAGCAATAGGGCAGAAGCTCATAAAAGGTGCCAGAGACATACATGGATAAACAGAATTATCTGGCTTTGGAGTGAGGGCTGGAGGGGTAGCTTTCTTAGCTTTCTCCCAGACAGAAGAACTGGCAAAAGAAGCCAATGTTCCTTTGCTAAGTATTCCATCTGCAGGCTCAGGCCTGTGCAACATCTGAATCTCCATCAACCTAGCTAACACATTTCAATCCATTCTGGTGATGCCCTTAGGCCCCATCCCATCCAACTCACATATCTACCGAGGCTGATTCTGGTGACTTTTTCAGAGTCTGTTTTGGCTCATGCTGCAGACTTTCCTAAAATCTCTCAAGGGTTCACAAAACCCCCAACAGGCAACATATGACCTCAGCATTCCTTGTATCTCTTGAGCTAAGCAGCACCAAGGCCAGTGCTAGTGGTAGCGAGCCTCTTTTTGCAGCTTATACTCTGTCAGGTATCTCAAAGCCTAGCACTAGTGGCAATCATCTTCAGATCTCTTTGTAGCTCATCTTAGTGGCCAAAGGCATGGCACAGGTAGTGGTTGACCTTGGTCTGCACCAAAGCACCTTCCCCAGAATGAAAGAAACCTGTGGCCAACACTAGACCAAACCAAAGCACCACACAGCCACTTCCACAAATGACCCACCCAAAGGGCAGAGACTCAGTAGTCACTAAAGACCAGCTAAAGCAATCCTCCTGCCGAGAGTCAGTCCCCACACAACAGCTCCTGCACTATAGTCATAGCCAGTCCTTGCAACAAATCAGTTAAAGGGTCAATCCCTCCCATTGACATTCCAATAGTAATCTAGGCACACTATAACAATAGGGCATATACAACCCACACAAGAGATACACATAAAGCACCTGAGTCGGGTGACCAAGGAGACTGTGCCAATGGGCCCCAAAGACATCTTATGCTTAAGGACCTTCTACGAAGACAAGGAGACATAGCAGTTCCACCTAATATATAGAGACAAACACAGAGAGGCAGCCATAATGAGGACACAAAGAAGCATGTTTCAAATAAAAGAACAAAACAAAACTCCAGAAAGGCTAAATAAACATAATGGGCAAGAATAATCTACTTGATGTAGAATTCAAACACTGGTTATAAGGATACTCAATGATTTCAGTAAGAAATTTAACAAAGAGATAAAACACAAAAGTGGAGATAGAAAATATAAAAAAGAATCAGTCAGAAATGAAGAATATAATAACAAAACTAATACATTTGAGGGAATTAACAGATTAGAGGAGGCAGAGCACCAAATCAGCAATTTGGAAGAGAAGGAAGAAGGAAACAACCAATAAAGTAGTTTAAGGAGCCTCTGTATTTGCATCATGGAGGTGGTGGAAGGAGGAGAGAGAGAGTAAGAAACTGAAAACCCTCCCTACCTGGTGAAGGAAATAGACATACAAGCTCAGGAAGCAGAATCCCAGACAAGGTTAACCTAATAGACCACACCAAGACACATCATTTAAAATGTCAAAGGTTAAAGAGAGAGAATCTTAAAAGCAGCAAGAGAAACCTAGTTTGCTACCTACAAGGGAAGTGGCATATGATTGTCAGCTCATTTCTCATCAGAAACTATACAAGCCAGAAGAGATTGGCACCAAATATGCAAAGTGAGGAAAAAAAACAAGGACTAACACCCAAGATTACACTACCCAACAAAGCTGTAATTTGGAATCAAAGGACAGATAATTAATTTCCCAACTGGCTTATTTCACTAAACATGACACTCTCCAGTTCCATCCATGTCACAAAATGTAGGAGTTCCTGTTTTCTTTCTGCTGCCTAGTATTGCATTGTGTAAATGTACCACGGTTTTTTGATCAAATCATCCACTAATGGGCACTTAGGCTGTTTCCAGGACTTAGCTAATATAAATAGTCAGGATTCTTTGATATATACATTGAAGAATGCTGCAATACATATTTTGACATACTGAATGAAAATACAACTTACTAAAATTTACATGAAAATAAGTTGAAAATTAAAATGTCTAAACAAATTATCAAAAATCCTCACAAATACAAATGTAGGGCATAGTTGCATCTGCAAATTCTATAAACCATATAAGTAAAAAATTATGTTCTGTATATCATATACAAAACTCATTCAAATAAGAAGATGAGAAAAAAAACTTCACAATTAATTTTAGGAGAGAAGAATAACAGCAATATCAAAAACCTGACCAAAATATTACAAAAATATTAAATATAAGCCAGTACCCAAATGAACACAGACAGAAAAATTCTTAACAAAATGATTGCAAATTGATTCTAGCATTACATTCAAAGAATAATGATGAATTCTATCCAAATCAAAATTAACAATGCATGGTTCAACATTAAAAGCCAATCAAGGCATATCAGCCTCTAATAAATAAATTTAATAAAGAAAAATGATATGCTCATTTTAAAAGATTCATAGCACAGATCTTGCTAAACTATGAATAGAAGGAAAAAATCTTCATTAAATTGAAAAACTTCTAAAGGTTAAATATTGAATATCTTTCTATTAAACCTCTCACATAAGGAAAAGAAATATGCTTTTACTATTTCTCTTCAGTATTGCAATAAATGTCCTAATCAGTGCGATAAGGGAAGAAAAAGAAATAGGAGACATAATGATTTACAAGAAGGAAGAATGTTCTTTATTTCCAGATGGTACAATAACTTACATGGGCATTCCAAAGAAGTACTACTGGAATAAATAAATTTAGTGAGACCACAGTTTTGTTTTTTTTTTTTTTATTAAAATTGTGTTTTTATATATTCTTTGGGACTTTGTGCTTCCTGAACTTGTATGTTTATTTCCTTCATTAGGGTAGGAAATATTTTTGTCATTATTTCTTCAAATAGGTTTTTAATTCCTTGCTTCATTTTTATTCCTTCTGGTACCTCTATCATGCAAATGTCAATATACTTGAAATTGTTCTAGTGGCCCTTTAAATTATCCTAACTTCTTTGGATTGTCTTTCCTTTTTGCTGCTCTAATTGGTGGTTTTCTGCTACCTTCTTTTCAAATTGATGATTTCATCATCTGCTTTTTCTAATATACCATTGATTTTCTTTACTATATTCTTCATTTCTGTTATTTTTCTTCATTTATGACTTTTTATATATTTTTATCTCCATTTATGTTTTCCACATCTTTGTTGACGTTTTCGCTGAGATTATTAAGAATTCTTATGACCAGCATTTTGAATTCTGCATCAACTAAATTGCTTTTCTCTAGTGTTTTGGTTCTTCTGGAGTTTTGTTCTGTGCTTTTCTCCACTTCCTTGTCTCCCTTTAAAAGACAATTGCTGGGTTTCTGATCATGGTAGTTTCCTAGGCTAGAATTCTCTTTTTCTAGAATGTGGAAGTACTGATGACCAACTAAAGAACTTCTATATCTTTTTTATATTTTAAACATTATAATTCAGGAATTATATCATGATTGATAGTGACATCTATTATAAGATATTAATGGAAAGTGATGGTATGTACCATATATGCAGACACATACAGTTCCTTTTGGAACTATGATCTCCAAAATATCACATTAATATTCTCTTTGAGCCTTGATTTTTAGTATAAATACTGCTAGAGTAATGGAATCAGACCTATATAATCCGAAAGTTGTTGTGATAATTGATTAAAACAGAGTGCATATATATACATATGATTAATTATATATATAATTAATTAAATATATATTTCTAAAACCCTCGCTTCTAGAATATTGATATTTACATTACATGGCTACTCACATAAGAAGGCTGAGAAAATTAAGATAGTTCAGGCTAGTCTCATTCTGATTTGCAATCATTTACCACTACACTTAGTCTTGCCTTTTTGATCATGCTGGTCCAAGCTTACCTTAGCCAAATAAAATAAGTTCAATGTTCAATAAGAAAAGAGGCACCCTGGCTGGTGGCACAGTGGATAAGGTGCCAGCCTGCAAACCCAAAGATCTCTGGTTTGATTCCCAGCCAGGGCACATAACTAGGTTGCAAGCCAGGTCTCCAGCCATGTCCATAGCTGGAAGCAAGTGAAAGGCAACCATATACTGATGCTACTCCCCTCTCTTCCTCTCTCCCTTCCCCTCTCTCGGAAAAATAATACATTTAAAAAAAAAAATTTTTAAAGGAAAAGAAAAGAAGCAACTGAACTGGAGCTACTCTAAGAGAAATTTTTTCACTAGAATCAACATACATCACACTCCATTGGCCTGTGATTGGTTATGACAGTTAATGAGAGAGAAATCCCAGACTTTCCACTAAAAAGCAAAAGGTATATATATCACACAATGCACAGATGGTGGTGAAATGAGGCTTTCAACATGCAAAATACTGAGTAATTCTGACAATCCTGAGAAGAATGAGCTGTTCATCAATCATTTTTATGTGCAACACTCAACCTGCACACCTACTTAAGTTAGATATAATTAACAGTGTATTATTATCCTCTCTTATTAATTAGCATGACATTATATACTATATACTACAGTGGGTGGAAAGAATGATGATCAAAACTTACCCATGAAAAACTATGTATAGTTTAACAAGAAATTATACAAATCAACAAATTATATTTTGAGTTATTAATTTAAATTTGAGTATTAAGTGAAAGTCTATGAAACTTGATTGTTAGATAGGGCTTTTTTTATTATTATTATTATAATTATGGTTTTTAAACCATTTACTTATGAAATACAAAAAAGGGTCTGGAAAATGGGTCAAATGATTGAAATAAAAATGTATATCAAAATTGTTTGACTATTAATTTAATGACATGAAAATTAAATTCCACTTAAGCATTTGGGTGATACTAATTCACTACTATTTTATTTGTCATAGAATAAAAATTAAATGCATTATTGGTTTTTGTAGTCTATTAATGCACCATATCTTTTCTCCATTTATATTGAAAAATATGTGCAACTTAGAGAACCACAAATGTCACTTGAAGTAATAATAAACAAAAATGCTCCCTAATAGACATTGGCTAAATATCAGACACATTCTCGTACATGAATATATACAACATTTTTATGATAATAAAAAAAGAAATTTAAAATATCTTTTTAAAATTGAGATATAAATGACACATAACATGTTATATATTTAATATAACATTATATTAGTTTCAGATATACAACATAATTATTTGAAATATGTATATATTGTGAAATGACCACCAAAATGCTAGTTACATCCATCACTGTACATAGTTATATTATTTCCTTGTGATGAGAACTTTTAAGGTGTACATCTTAGAAGATTTTAAATATATAATACAGTATTATTGACTATAGTTATCATACTGTACATTATATCTTCAGCACTTATTTATTTTGACCACTTTCACCCACTTCACTATAGGTGAAAGTGGTCAAAGTACTTTTTGCTAACATTGAATTTTAGAGTGACTCAATATCTTTCTCAAATTAAATTAGATATTTAAAAATCCATGGATGTTTTTATTTTTGTGACTTGGTTTATTGGTTACATATGAAAATATTTTTAAAAAGCAGAAAGTATAGAATCAAAATTTGATCTCTTTTCAAAGTAATGTGTTCTTTAAAAATAACTTTCCTATCATAATAATGAAAATATCCTTGATGAAATCTAAAACATACTAGAGAGTAACACTAATAAGTTAAATAGCAGTCATAATAGTAAGCTAGAAGCTGAGTAGGATCCAAGATACTCAGAACTCATTGTTAACTCAATACATCTATTTCTGGGATATTACTTGACTTACCCTTAAAAAGTATATAGCAGATAGCATTAAAATATTGATGTAAATGTAAAAAAACTTGCAGCATGTTAATTTTATTCTTGTTATAGTCTTTGTTCTCAAAAGCTCTTATATTTTCTCCTTTCTTTTCATTACAACCCTACGTCTGCATTATCTCTGACATATACTAGTGCAACAATTTTTAAAAGGATATATTTAAAACTAGTTAAAATTTAATTATAATGTTCCTGCTTGGCTTTTCTTTATGGTTTATGTTTCTCCTTTCACTTCCTTTTCTCCTGAAAGCTCTAACTAAATAAATGACTCCATCAGATACAATTTCTGGTTCTCAGAACTCAAACTTAAACAGTAGCTAGAGTAGCTACTGTATTTGTATGTCATTCACACAAAGAAAAAGAAAGAAAACACTCAAAACTCAGGATCATAATTGGAAAACATAGAAGACCTCTCTGTAATTTAACAGCTCTAATTTTTCAGCATAAACATGATCTTAAAGTTCAAATTGGATAATGTGTCCAATACTTTAGAAGTACTTGTTGCAAGTTCATGTATAAACATTTTAACTTTGGGAGTATTGTCTAAAATATTGCAAGTCTGCTAAAATACATTGAAGTCATTCATAAAATCTTGCCTATTACAGAAGACAAGTCCAGACAGATGGCACAGGAGACCGTCATGAACCCGATGTTAAAATGCATTAATTTTTATTATAAGTAGGTTGGCTGCAAAAGTAAAAGAAACTAAAGAGCCTTTTGGGCATATGGGAACATCAGGCAGAGAATCTCACAATAGTGAATGGTATATGACTGGAAGATTATTGCATAATTATTTCCAATAACACTTGCCAGAAAGTATTAAACAGAACACATTATTACTGTTTAAGCTCACGAAATGGTGCATAGGCTACAGAATTTTGTAAAGCATCCAACAACAAAAAAAAATTAATGAAAAAGTACCTTATTGTCCAGTATGCCAACTCTTATGGCATAAAAATATGAAAGAGATACTAATGAGAAGACCAGCAGCTGTCAGACTTGGGAATGAATTGGCACATGAGGGGGAAAAAAAGTTAATACTATGATTAGAGAATTGGAATAGTTATTTCATGGTCTGGAACCACTAATATAAAAAGAGGTGAGATTAAGACACAACATAGTCACTATTCATATAGAGTTAACATGGACAATTACAAAATATTAGAAGTATGAATTTTAACAAAATATACTATTTATAGGTATGAAATAATTTTGAAAATTTCCTAATTCAATGTTAATTTATGTAGACAATTTAAATAACTTACTCAAAGAGTACCCATTGGAAGAAAATGTTTGCTAAAATTAAGTTCGCTGAATGAATTAATTGAATTTTCATTTCATTGAATTCATTTCATTCAATGATCTGCTAATGACATGTTGGATCTGATAAACCATTTAGAATTACATAACAAGTATTCACAATTAACTAAAATAATTATTGCACTTTTTAAAAGATACACACAAATGGTAAAAATCTTAAAGCAGAACAAATCAAATAATGAATGACTGAAAATACATTGGATCAATTTAGGCTGTGATTACTTTGACAAGTTGTCTGGAGAAAGGATTTATTTATTCTGCTAATCTTGTGTAAAAACTAACAACCATGTGCTTTTGAAAGGTCTAGAATACTTTTTTTTTTTTTTTTTTCTTGGGAGTATCATACCTTCTACCTGACTTTGGGCAAACCACACAATCTCTTTTATCAATGATAAATCAGGATATTACTACCTGTTATAAGCATACATGTTTAATACACTGTAAATATTGAAAGTTTTATTGGCTGTGTTAGGAATCCACAAATTTTAAGGTCAAACTCAGGTACACATATGATTCTCAGTGATAGACTAATCATATTATACACCCTGGAGAAGAACCTGATGCCATTAAATCACTTTCTCTATGTTTCTTCCAAAACCCATCAAGTTGAACAACAAATGAACAAGATGATGAACATACTCAGTCTTTATGTTCCTTTTTGTCTTACTAATTTTTATCTCCTGGAGAATAGTTGATATTTGGGACATAGAATAGAATGATTTATTTCTCATGACCTTTCCAAGTTCTAGTACACTCACTTACATTAGAAACCACATGGCAAGCCCTGGTTGGTGGCATGGTGGATAAGGCACCGGCCTGTGAACTCAAAGGTTGCTGGTTTGATTCTCAGCCAGGGCACATAACTAGGTTGCAAGCCAGGTCTCCAGCCAGGTCCGTGGCTGGAGGCAGGGAAAAGGCAACTATACATTGATGTGTCTCTCCCTCTCTGCCTCTCTCTCTTCCCCTCTCTCTAGAAGTAATAAATTTAAAAAAAAAATTATAAAGATACAAGTTCTTTAACAAAAATTTGAAAAAAGAAGCCACATGACATTAATATACTGGCAAAAAATAAAAAGAAACGAAAAAGATACTGAAAGGGAAAAAAAATGATCACTTAAGCTATTGTAAGAAGAATGTAAAACCCTATGAGGCTAGAGATGTTTAAATACTTTCCTAACTTTTGTAAGCACAAGAATGTAAAAATTTTGGTGTACAATAGGTATAAAAAGAATATTTGTTACATAAAAATATTAGCATAAGTAGGATATAAACAGACTATTTGTTGCATAAATCACCTGCTTGTATTTGGATTATATTTAAGAATTATCTAGAATAGAAACTATACAGACAGAAAGTATATTAGAATTACGAGGACTTCAGAGGAAAAGGGAATGAGAAGTCATCACTTGGTTGGCACAGAGTTCCTATTTGCTGTCATGAAAAGTTTGGAAATGGCGGTGATAGTTGCACAACATTGTGAATGTGATTACTTTCATGGAACTATAAATTTAAAAGTGACTAACATGGCAAACTTTGTTACATATTTAAGCATAATAAAATATTTTTCAAAATTATAACTCTAATCCAGAAAGAAATCAACTTTGAAGTAATCAGATTATACTACCCAAGGAAAAATAAAAGCATTTATGATTCTAAAATATCCATATTTTAAAAATACAATAACAGGAAAATGTTTTTTCATGTAAAATTTCATAATGCAAAATGAAAAACTTGTGCAAGAATTGATAAATTTTAATAAATATATGCATGCATGAAGTCATCATCCCGGCCAAAATACAGAATATTATTATCTCCTCAGAAAAGTTTCCTCCTCCAAGGGTATGTTGAAGGCAGTTCATAAAATCTTGCAAATAAAGATTAACAAATTTTTGGTATTTTGTGGAGCTAATTACTAAACATGGGCATCATTCAAAATATGTGAACTGAACAAATAGTAGATTATATTAAAACAGAATTAACATATTATTAAAATCAGATCATAAATATTTTACTACATTTTATAGTTATCTTGGGCTATTGAGATTCTGTATCTATTTTTGTGTGGTAGAATGTTTTATTTGTGTTACTGTACATTCCTAATTCTGTGTTCAATTGACTTTGTAAGGGGAATTCAAAATAGGCAAGCTCAGTACTACCTGGCCACTGACTATCCCTTTCCAGTTTTCCCAGTTTTTCTGTTTCTAAACCAAAAGTTAACTTTGTCCATTCTTGAACTTTACATACATGAAATCATAGATAATATTCTGTTTTGCACCTGGCTTCTTATGTTCAATATATTTTTGACTTTTTTCCTGTATTTCTGTATATGTCAGTGGCCAATTTTTTTTTTTTTTTTTAATTGCTGTGAAGTGTCCCATTGTAGGAATATACTGCTCACAGTTCATCAAGGCTTCTTATAACAATATTTGAGTTATTTGTAATTTTGTGTTATTTTGAATTAAGCAGACATTCTTATACAGTCTTCAGTGGATATACTGATTTTCTTCTCTGAAATAAAAATTTAAAAGTAAAATTGATAGATAATGAATGAATAGGTGTATATTTAACTTTTTAAGAAATTAAGAAACTACCAATTTTGCCAACAGTGTGTACCATTTCACATTCCTACCAGCAATGGTTAAGGGTTCCAATAGCTTCACTGTTCAGTAACATTTAGTGTTATCAAACTTTTAAGTTTTAGTGATTCTATAAGATTTTTAGTAATCTCACTATGGTTTTAATTTGATAATTAATGAGGTTGAGCATGTTTTCATGAACTTATTATCCACCTGTTAATCTTCACTTGTGAAGTATCTGTTCAGGTCTCTTGACCAATCCAATTATTTTTAAAATAAATTGGTCCTCACAGCTAATTTGCCTGGACGCCAATACCTCCCAGTGACTGCCAAAAACAATCAAGACTCAACCAGAACAGGACAGTGCACACAGCCCACACAGGGGCATACCTGGGACACCCTGCTTGGGTGACTGAAGAGACTGTCCCACTGGACCCTACAGGACACCTACTACAGAAGATCATTCTACCAAGTCTAGGAGATATAGGAGTTCTACCTAATACATAGAAACCAACCCAGGGAGGCTGCCAAAATAAGACAAAGAAACAAGTTGCAAATAAAAAAAAAAAAAAAGCAGGAGAAATCTACAGAACAAGACTTAAATAAAATGGGGGCAAACTAGCAGATAATAGAGTTCAAAACAATGGTTATAAGGATGCTCAAGGAAATTAGTGACAACTTTAACATTATGAAAAAAACATGAAATAATAAAAAAGAACAAGTAAGAAATGAAGGATACACTGACTAAAACAAAAGTAAAGTACAGGAAATTAAGAGTGGTATAGATGAAACAGAGAATCAAATCAACCATTTAGGTATAAGGAAGCAGAAAACACCCAATCAGAACAGAAAAATAAAATAAAATAAAAAATAAGGATAGTGTAAGGAACCTCTGAGACAGCTTGAAGTGTACCAACATTCGCATCGTGAGGATACTGGAAGAAATTTAAAACTTAATTAAAAAATAATGATGGAAAACTTCTCAAACTTGGTGAAGGAAACAGACATGTAAGTCCAGAAAATGCAGAGAATTTCAAATAAAATGAACACAAAGAGGACCACACCAACGACCATCATAATTAAAATGCCAAAAGTTAAAGACAGAGAGAGAATAGAAGCATAGATAAGGAGCTTCCAGACAAGAAAAAGCTAAAGGGATTTTTTTATGAATAAGAATGGGTGGAAAATAATCAGACATATACATAATAATGTAGCAATGACTACATATCTATCAACAATTACTTTAAACGTGAATGTTTTAAACCCTCCCAGCAAAAGACCATGTGTGTCTGAATGGATAAAAAAATAACCTGCCTACAATAGGCTTACTTACTTCAGATTAAAAGACACAGAGGCTGAAAGTAAAGGGATGAAGAAAGATATTCTGTGAAAATGGGAAAAGAAAATCTTGGATGCCAATACCTATACCAGACAAAATTGCTTTAAAACAAAGGCTATAACAAGAAAGAAAAGAGGAGCCATTAATTTCATTTCTGTTTATTTATTCAGACACCCAAAATACTCACTGGAAATGACATACACATCTGTACATTTATTGCAGCATTAGGATGGCATTGAATTAGGACAGTGTTACTGGTAAGAGTCCCCCTTCTGTGGCTACAGGACCAATGCAGCAGCAGCTATGAGAAGTGGCTGATTAACTCCAGTGGAATCTCTGAACCCTAAGCATCTCCTACAGCTGTTTCACAAAGTGGTTTTTATTTCTCCCATAGCTCTCATGAAACCGAACCATGAGATAGTGAGTATGTTATATGACTTCATTACCATTTTCAGTCTAGGGAAATTTTAAAAAAATAAACAACTTTAAAATTTATTTTTAAATTTAAGATAAAAAGCTAGCAACTTCCCAAAGTATGTATTATCAGGTTATTACATAAAATTTCGCCACATTGCAATCATTTATTACTCTAATAGTCACTGCCCCATATTTCCTTCAGGTTTTAGCCCTGGTATCACCCTTTCTCACTGACAACTACCATTATCCTTGATGAGCCCATGCCTCTGAAGGATGCATCTCCTTGATTTGTTTTCTTTAAATAACTTTGCCTTTCACTCCATTCCCTTGGCTACCACACCTGTGTTGTCAAATTTGTCATTATCAAAAAAGCAACATTTCAGTAAGTCTCAGTTTTAAGCACCCCACTATCTGGGCACTGCTTCTGAAATTTTAGGTTAGTATTTCTAAAGCCTGTACTTCAACAGTTGCTCAATCCTGCTAGTACCCTCTGTGAATTGGTGTCCCACATTTTCATATCCATTATTCTCTTCATGTTGTCATTTTCCTCTTTCCCAATTAATTTCAGGTTGCATCATTAAAATCACTTCATTGCATGCATCTCAAATCTCTTGTCTTCTCTTCCTCTATCATTTTTTCCCCAGAAACAACCCCAGGTATGTTTAATTATATAATTTGTTTATTTCAGGTTTACTTCCAAGTAGCTGAACATGGCTGGAGAAAAAGAAATGAAAAGATGCAGACTGACCGCACTTAAAGCCTCAAGTGATGGCACTTCTACAGCATTTCCCAAGGCAATTCACTCTTACTCTCTGAGATGACTATTTTACACCTACTCTTCACTCTATTTTTAGTTTATTTGTTTCTAACTTCTCTGAGGAATGTAAGTGATCGGAAAAGAACTTATTCTCAACAACCAGAACTACCGTCCTATTTCTATATCTCTATATTCTCCCTTTCATCTTATATAATGAATGAATTACCTCTACCAGAACTTGAAGCCCACTAAAATTTGAGCTAGAAATGAACATGTATCTGAGAACTTGGTGCCTACTGAATCTGGTCAAGAAATGAATTTGTAATTTCTTAGATCGTGAAACTGAGGATTATTTGTTTCTGCAACAAAATCCATTTTTAATTATCACAAAGTTAGTGACTTAAATCAATATACACTTATTATCTTACCATTTCCAAGGCTTGGGGGTCATCCAGGCATGGCTTAGCACCATTCCCTTTTCAGTGTCTCCCAAAGACTTCAATTCATTTTTTTTGTTTTTTTTCAGGCTATACTCATTTGGAGATTTAACAGTGAACCAACCTACCTTTGAACTTCTTCAGGTTCTTGGAGGAATTTTGTCCTTGCAGTTGCATCAGTAAGGCTCCTAGCTTTTTGCTGGCTGTAGTCTGAAGGCCTCCCATGGCTCCTAAAGGTTGCACACAGTTCCTTGTCAGATTGACTTCTCTGCCACTTCATCAGACCTACAAGGAGGGCCTCTGGCCTCTTTTAAGAGCTTTCACCTGATCAAGTCCCTCCCTCTTTTAGGAGATTCACCTAATTAACTCAGGCCATACAGGTCTTTCCTTTTTTCATTAATTCAAAATAAATGTAATGACAGCTGCAAAACCCCTCCAGGTTTTTTCATTTTCTATTGGCTAGTGTAGTGAGCCTACATTAAAAAAGAGGCATTATATACAGCATAGATACTAGGTTACAGGCATTGTGGAGACCATCCTAAAGTTATGTTTACTATTGTCACATAAGCACATTTAAAATTATAAGTATAAACTATAATTCAGTAGAGAAATATAATTTTAGAGTTAATAAGAGTATAGTTTCTAGCCCTAGCTGATGGCTCAGTGGATAGGTGCCAGCCTATGAACCCAAAGGTTACTGGTTCAATTCTCAATCAGGGCACATAACCAGGTTGCAAGCCAGGTCTCCAGCCAGGTCCCCAGCTGGACGGCAAACATACATTAATGTTTCTCTCCCTTTCTTCCTCCCTCCCTGACCTTCTCTCTAAAAACACTGAATAAAATCTTAAAAAAAGAAAAGAGTATAGTTTTTATATTTTGGTAACTGGGATTGGATTAGAGCAATAGCAATCAAGCCTAGAGAAGAGGTGACAAAGTCAAATGTTTTTATTAGTAAACTCAATAGAAATAATCTTAGAATATGTTTCAGAATAAATAAATGTAAAATATAATTTTGGTTTCCTGATTTAAAACTTCAGTAGATAATGGTTTCATTTACTAAATTGGAAATAGTGGAGAAAAGCAAGATTTGGGTGTTATTTTAAAGTCAGTTTTAAATACTGAATCTGATATACTCTTGAGAATTTTCAAGCAGACAGCCTAGTGAGTATTAATTTAATAGGTACTTGAAGTTAACAGGTGAGGTCTAAAGGAGAGATATAAATTTGGTGATTTTTCAGTGTGGAGTTATACACATGAAGATTGCATAAGCATAGTGAAAAGAGGAATGGCCTGTAACAGAACCTTGAGAAATTTTAATATTTCAGGTTGAAGCACAAAAGGATAAATCTAAAATTGACTGCATATGAGATGATACAGATGTACAAGAGAAATAAGAAGAGCATTGAGTTATAATACAGAGATGGCTTCAAGGTGGAAGAAGATATCCACAATACTGGTATGAGAAATGAAGAGTGACAAAGGCTCATTAGCTTTACTGATTCAGAAGTCTGTGATAGATCAATTTTGGTCAAATCATAAAGCTAGAAGATAGACAGACATATGTGCTAAGGAAGTAAGTCAGAGACAAGTTGACACTGAAGAGAACAAAGAGCAGAAGCTTGAGGAATTTGTTATTCAAGTGAAAGTTTTTTCTTTCTTTACTTTTTCTTTCCATAAGAAAGACTTGGAAATTGATCACCTGGGGTCTTAGTGGCTTGATGCTCTTAGAGCTTTGCAATTATTTTGGATTATGGCAAGCCAATAAAGTTGTTTGAGGTCACTGAAGTTCAGCAAGTAGCATAGACTAGGCAGAGAGACAAATCAGTCAAGTTTGAGTAAGCAGAAATATGGGTTTTCAAAGTAATAAACCAGCAATTGGAACACAAAAAGGGCCTCTATGTGACCAGCTGTTACAAAGGTTGCTTGTTTAGGCTTTCCATTAATGACTTTAGAGAATTTTCCACTGTTTTTGTTGTTATAGAAAGATGTCTTTTTAGGGAGCTATAATTAACATGTAACTTAATCAAATGTTCATTACATACCAGGCTGCATATATGAAGGACTTATAATTCTTTTTTTAATTGAACTGCAGGGGCCCTGGCTGGTGGCACAGTGGATAAGGTGCCGGCCTTCGAACCCAAAAGTTGCTGGTTCAATTCCCAGTCAGGGCAACATAACCAGGTTCCAAGCAGGTCTCCAGCCAGATCCATAGCTGGAGGCAGGTGAAACGCAACCATACATTGATGTTTCTCTCCCTCTCTGCCATTCTCCCTTCCCCTCTCTCTGAAAAATAATAAATAAAATATTTTTAAATAAATAAATATATATATATATATAAATATATAAATTGAACCACAGATGCCCAAAATTAGATTAGTTACTGGCTCTCGGCAAATTATAAATATGGTTCATGCATGCCCTCTTTAAAACATATATGTTTATTTACTTCTAGAGAGAAAGGAAGGGAGGGAAAAAGTGAGGGAGAAAAACATCAGTGTGTGGTTGCCTCTTTTGCCTCTAACTGGGAACTTGGCTCATAACCCAGGCATGTGCCCTGACTGGAAATCGAACCAGCAACCCTTTGGTTCGCGGGTCAATGATCAATCCACTGTGCCACACAAGCCAGGGCCATGTTTGGTTTTATATTGATATTTTTAAAGATTTTTATTAATTTTTAAAGAGAGGGGAAGGGAGAGAGAGGCAGATACAGAGGGAGACATCAATGTATGGTTGCCTTTCACCTGCCTCTTGCCATGTGCCAGGCTGGAAACCTGGCTTGCAATCTGGTTATGTGCCCTGACTGAAAATCAAACCAGCAACTTCTGGATTTTCAGGCTGATACCTTATCCATTGTGCCACCAACCAGGACCTATATTGATTAATTTCATGTGATTCTGTAGATTTCCTACTCTATTTCTGACATGGTGGGTACATTTAATTCTGAGGTGAAGGATTAGTCAAACCATTATTTTCAGATTCATAAACCACATTTTCTAAAATAGCATTTACCAATGACAACACTGATATGTTTATTTTCGCCTGTCTGATTTTGCAACCATCTCTTAAATAGTTCTCAATTTATGAAGAGAAGAGGCTTTTTATACAGGGGCTTCTCAAACTCCACATATGACCAATTGCTTCTGACTGCCCCTTGGGATAATTAAATTATGATGACCATATATAATTTACCATCAAAACCTGGGTGTTTGAGAATGAAAAGGAGCACTGTCAATAATTAACCATTCTTTGCAGTAACTATAGAATGTTTCATCAGTTAGTTTTGCTGCATTAAAAACTGATCTACAATGTAGGGTTTGAAATAGGAAAAGGAATTATGTCATCTTCTTTGGGTTGGCTGATGGTTCTCTTAGTTTCAGCAGTTTTCGTAGTCTGGAAATACTAGGCTGAATGATGAAAGGTGACCACATTTACGTGTCTAGCAGATGCGGGTAAGACCCTATGGGTTGGCACTCCTATGCGCAAGATAATGTCATGTTTTCTTGTAGGCTAGCTCAGCTTTTCCCACATAGCTATTCCAGGTTTCGAAGGAGGAGCAAAGAGAGGACAGATATTAAAGCGTATGTACTTGACATGTCTGCTTGTTTTCTAGGTATTTCAGATCTCATTAGTCAAACAAGTCACATATGCAAACACAGTTTAAATGGGAGGGCCTACTCCTGGCATGGTTCCTTTAAGTCTATTCATTGTGCTGCTTACATTCAAGTTTGCAGCCCAGGAAACTATGAGTTTATGAGTTTGGTAACCTTGGTCCCTGATCCTGACTCTCCTCTAAGGTGCACTATTTAGTCATTTCCTCTTCAAGCTGTGGCTTCCTCTCTTGGAGAACTGCCAGAGTCAAAGAACAAAATGCTATTTCTCCCTAAATCACTAAACTTTTTACTCTTTAGGCTCAGAAGAGTGTAACATCTTTTTCTGGTATGCAGAAAGTCCCTCTGTTCAAACTCTGTTCTCTTCAATAGGCTTAGCATTTCCTGGTGGAGATGAAAATGAGTTTCAAAAACTATTTGTTAGCTGAACAATTCATTTTTATTTTATTTTATTTCAGAAGGAACACTTAAGATGATCTTTACCTTCTTCACAAACCTTTAAGTGTACAATATATTATCAATGACTATACCAGGTATAATATATTACAACAGATCTCTAGAACCTATTCATCTTGCTTGAATGCAAATATATGCCCTTTGATTAATAATTCCCCATTTACCTCTTCCCCCATGCTTTGGCAACCATTATTCTTCTCTTTTATTCTATAAATGGAACTATTTTTTTCCTGGCTGGTGTGGCTCAGTGGATTGGCACTGGACTTCAAACCCAAGGGCATGTAACCAGGTAGCAAGACAGGTATCCAGCCAGGTCCCCAGCTGGAGGCAGGTGAAAGGCAACCATACAGTGATGTTTCTCTCCCTTTCTTCCTCCTTCCCTGCCCTTCTCTCTAAAAATAATGAATTAAATCTTAAATTTTTAAAAAAGTGACTATTTTAGATACCTCATATTAAAGGGATCGGTCAGTATTTATCTTCCTATGAGTGGCTTATTTCACTGTCCATAGTCTCCACAAGATTCATTCATGTTGTGGCCTGTTGCAGAATGTCCTTTTTAAAGGTTGAATAGTATTACATTGTATGTACATATCACATTTTCTTTATTTGTGTATTTATCTATATATATTTAAGTTGTATTAATGTCTTGGCTACTATGAATAGTGCTACATTAAACACAAGAATGCTAGTATCTCTTTAAGATCCCAAATTTAAATCTTTTCTAAAATTACTTAGAAATGGGATTGCTAGGTAATATGACAGTATTTTTAAAACTTTTTTGAGGAACCTCCCTAATGATTTCCACAGCACCTGGAGAATGCCTTCAAGAGTACTTCTGATTAGATTCTGCTACATGTTTCCCCTAAGAAGCAAGGCTGCCTGTTCATTGATAGCAGACAGATAGAGGGGAGGGAGGAAAGAGAAAAAATGAGTACTTTAAAAAGTATCCAGCCTGGCTGGTGGCTCAGTGGATAGGCCCCGGCCTGTGAACCCATAGGTTGCTGGTTCCATTCCCCAGCCAGGGCACATTAATGAGGTTGCAAGTCAGGTCTCCAGCCAGGTTCATAGCTGGAGCCAGGTTAAAGGCAACCATACATTGATGTCTCTCTCCCTCTCTGCCTCTCTCCCATCCCATCTCTTTAAAAATAATAAATAAAATCTTTAAAAATATATGCCGTACCAAAAAGCACTTTTTGATTTCTGAGTGGAACTGCTAGATGAAAATGGTATGACATATCATAGAAGCAAATAAGCAAAGATAAGGAAAACACTCTCTTTAACTGTTTGACAGAGAAAAAAAGGGGGGTTTCAAAAAGAAATTAATGGAAAACTCAAGGAAAAGTAAGAGTTGAGAGTAATAAGCAGTGATGGTAAAATAGAAAAAGATTGATCAGTGCCTGTTTAACAGCAGTGCACCGGAGGGGACAGGCTACTTCTCCAGGCAGCAACAAATCCAGCAACCTGTCAAGTAGTCACTCAGCAAGGCATTCACTTTGCAGATAGCGGAAGGAAGGGCACAATTATTGTTGCTTTTGGCACTTATGCCTTTCAGGGTACAAATAACTCTGGGAAGTTAAGTTCAATTACTGTGTTTTTCTGACATGTGTACTTGTTTCCATTTTAACCTGTGTATAGTAGATCCTTAGATTATAATATAATTGATCTTTTCAAGTTTGATATTTACAGTTTAGTTCTACATTTATAATTGTTTTGATTTAAGTAAATTATGTATATACTGGCAGGCTTAATATGCATAAAATTGGGTATAAATAAAATCTATTTAATTTCTCTCTGGATTTTGCATTAATATATTTTTAATACTCCAGGAATATTAATTTACTTTAGATGTGACTAGGTAGGTGCTTGGATAACCTGTTAAAACAGTAGGTGAGGGAATTTCTCAGTCAGGGTCAATTTTGTGAATTGTCTTGTTCTCCTAAGAATTTGACCTGAGCACATGGAAATTTATAAGGACCTCATTTGTTTTTTGTCTGATAAGGAAATATGTTTTTAGTTTCTCACTTTTTTCTTTATAATAATTCTTATATCTTAGCCTAGTAAAACAAGTTGGGTATTTCTGATTAAACTTTAGAGGTCTCAACATTCATCCCTTAATTACATGTTTAATATGAATTACTACTTTTATTTCTCTCTGGAAGTTAGCAAAAGTTAATTCTATTCACTGTCCCCTAAAATATATCCTGTTATTGTTGTGAGTTTTAATTCTTTCTCTCTTTATAGAAATCCATTTAGATATTATAGCATATATTATTTTATTACAGTTTAGATACATACGTTTTTTCTTTTAAAAGAATTTTATTAAATATATTCGGGTTACCTTGGTTAATAAAATTATATAGACTTCAAGTATACAATTATACAACATATCATCTGAATGTTGCATTGAATGCCCACCACCCAAAGTCACATCTCCTCCTGGCACCATGTGTTTAACCCCTTTTACTCTTTACAATCTCCTTTATCTCTTTCCTTTTCCTCTGGTAACCACTAACCTGTTGTCAGTGTCCATCAGTTTTTGTTTGTTTAAGTGAAACTGTATGGTTTTTGATGTTCACTTATTTTTGCCTATCATGATACTTTCAAGCCACCCATGTTGTCACAAATGTCAGAATTTCAATTTTTCTTATGGCTAAGTATTGCATTGCATATTATGTAACCCATCTTGTTTATCTGACCACCTATCAAAGGATACTTATGTTGTTCTCATGTCTTAGCCACCATGAATAAATATTGCAATTAACACAGGGGTACATATATCTTTAGGAAAATATTTTCAATATTTTGGGTAGATATCCTACTCACACCTGTTACAATGGCAATAAGTAATAAAAAGTGTAGATGCATACTTCCAATTTTATTATTCCTTATTATTTATTATTCCTTAAGTTTTCATATAAAATTATTCTTCTTATTTAAAAATACATTGACATGCCCTAACTGGTGTCAGTGGATTGGCTACAGCCTAAGAACCCAAAGGTCTCTGGTTCAATTCCCCAATTAGAACACATAACCAGGTCTTCAGCCAGGTCCTTAGCTGGAGGCAGGTGAAAGACAACCATACAGTGATGCTTCTCTCTCAGCTATTTTGCCAAGCATCCAATTTTTCTTTTTTTTAAGATTTTATTTATTATTTTTAGAGAGAGGTGAAGGGAGAGAGGCAGAGAAGGAGAGAATCAATGCATGGTTGCCTTTCACCTGCCTCCAGCCATAGACCTGGCTGGAGATGTGGCTAGCAACCTCATTATGTGCCGAGGCTGGGAATCAAACCAGCAACCTTTGGGTTTGCAGGCTGGCACCATTCCATTGAGTCACCAGCCAGGGCTCTGAGCATCTAATTTTAAGGTGGCAGTTCTTCCAGTTTGAAAATACCAATCTACTGTAATTATTTTTGTTAAGAAGTAAAGTTATATTTTTGGACCAAATTATACTTCCTTTGAAAGTACTCACTGATTTGGTGGTAAGCAATACACTGTCTGCTCTTTAAATTTTTTTTCTTTGTCATTTAAAAAAATAGTCTTATGATGTGTCTATGTGTTGTCTTTCTGTCTGTAATTCTGATTGCTTTTTTTAAAGAACTTCTTAAATCTGTAGCTTAGTAACTTGGCAGTTTTAGAAAACTTTCAGTTATTTTCTCTTCAAATATTTCTTCTGCATCATGTTTTCCTTTCTTTTCTCAGGATACCTATTACTCATATATGAGACATTCTCCCTATATACCCTGTCCTTTTCTCCTCTGTGTTTCTCAGTCTTCCCTTTTCTTTCTTTTATTGTTTCCTGGCTTTTGTTCTACATATTTATTACTCATTTCACAATTCAACCATTTTCTTTCAAGCTATAGTTAATCTGCTATTAAGCCCATCTAAAGATTTCTTAATTTCAGTCATTATGTTAATCATTTTAAATATTGACAAACTGACGATTTCATGTCTTTGGCTATAATTTTCAATCTTGTATTTTATTTTCCTGATTGTTTTAGGCACAGTCATTTTAAAGACTATGCTGATAACTTCATTATGTATATTTTTGTAAATCTGTTTATAGTAACCATTTCCCTTGGTTTTTTATTAAATTGTTTTTTCTTATCATGTGCTTATTGATTGGCACTTGATTCTTATCACGTGCCTATATCATGTTAGGGTTGCCTGAGAACACTTGCTAAATTTTTTGAAGCAAGGTAATATCTTCCTCAAATATAGATGGCTTATATTTTATTTTCATGGGTATCAGTGGCCACTAACAATTTCAGACCATCGTAATCCAATCTTACAGATTTAGATGATTCAAAACTGAGTTCCATTTCCTGTATAGGCCAGGAACTTTCTTCATTTGAACCCAAAGCCTTGGACATTTTCACTTGTACGTGGAGCTTTCTGGATAAGGATTGATGTCATATTTTTGTCCTCTTAGCCCACATGTAAATCAATAGCTCTTGGAGCTTCTCAGCTGCCTCTTATGGAAAAGATAACCCTAGAAGAAAAATTGCCATGAATTCCAGGCTGCCCTCTCTGAAATTATATCTCCTTTTGCCTTTTTACTTTGCACTCTTATTGCCTTTTTAATGTTGTTTTGTTTTTTTTTTTTTCTGATAACTTTGGATGTTACCATGCAGTATTTAGTCAAAATTTTGTAACTTTTTAATGGGTAGTTTAATCTTAATTGCATAATCTACTGTACTAAATAGATGTCTCTCATAAATTTGAGTGTGATAGTATTGCTTTTATTAAATGCAACTAAATTTCCATAGCATGAATTACAACCGTGTTCTTTCTCTCTCTTCCTTTCTTCCTTCCTTCCTCCTCTCTCTCCTTTCTTTCTCCCATCCTTCCCTCCTTTCTTCCTTCCTTTCTTCATTTATTTTTCTTATAGATCTTTTGTAGAAGAGATTGAATGAAACTTCTTTCTGAGAATTTCTGTTTGACTCATTTTCTAATTAACTGTTCTTGCAACCAATAGAGATTTTTTTTTGGTACGTATTGTAGATACATTTTGGTGTCAGCACGTATTCATCCTTTCTAAGGAAATTTGCTTATTTTTGTGAAATCATCTTTCTTCCAACATATAATATTGATAGAATACCATAGTTATTATTTTAATATTTTAAATGTCCTTCATATAGCTTTCCTTACAGTTGGGAAATTTTTCTAGTTTAGGCATGGGGGACACGTTATGTATTCATCTTCTCTTTCTTTTTAAAAGATAAGCATGCCAGAAACTCACTTTAGGTGGGATATATGAAGCCAATCAGAAAACTGCCCCTGAATTTTGACTCGTGATGTGGTAAGCCAAAAAAATCAAGAACCAGGAAAAGTATTTTCTGATGATTCATGAAAACAGTTGTGTATGCAGCACCCAATTTCTACAGTAGCCATGGAGATGACTGAAATAACAGTGCAAGAGTCTCACTCTTGTAGTATCAGTAGCACAAGTTGGTGTGTCCAGGGGCCATCTGGGGTGGTGGCAGACACATTCATCAGACTCACTCTAAAGTGTAATTTTGACTGTAATTTTAGATGCATAGCCCCAAAAACTGCTTCCAAAGACTTATCAATTTTCTTAACATAATAATGCTTTATACCTCAATACATTTTCCTTTTGCTTAATCACTGACTATTTGAAATTGAGATGATTTACTTAACTAAAGAATTATCCCAGGTCTTTTGCTCTATCATCTTCGAAACCTAAAGATGTATACCTGCAGCCGTAACTTCCAGTACCTGAGAATGTGGCTATATTTGATAGTAGGGCCTTTAAAAAGTTAAAATATGACAGTACAGTGGGCCTTAAGTCAACCAGACTGGTGTCCTTATAAGAAAAGGAAATTTGGACACAGAGAGAAACATCAGAAATGTTTGTTCACAGAGGAAAGGCCATGGGAGACACAACAAGAAGGTATTTTGATATGCCTCAGAAGGATGGATTTGGTTAAAATGTCAAACTTATGGAAAATTCAGATAAGACCAATTCTATAATTAATGAATGAGATGTAATGATAAGAATTGCAGTAGAAAATAGTTTACAAAGTTTTATCTGCATGATTTTTTAGAAGGAAAAAAATAAAGGAAAACTAGGATACAGGAATAATATAATTGGTGGAAATATAAGAGCAATACAAGTGGTATGATAAGTTAAAAAAATTAGTTTTAACAGAGACATGCACAGTGAACTCAGAAATGGAAAAGCACAGAGGAGTGCACATAGTATTCACATTAGGGGCATAATATGGAAGTAGCATGAACTGCCTCTACAAAATATTATAGACTAAGGAGGAGTGGCCATGGGCTGAACTAATCCTGAAAAAATAGTTCAAGAGAAAAATGGATTTTTCTAGACAATCAGCAAACTCAAATAGTCATAGAAGCCTTGTGGTACTCAACACATTTTTGGTTTTGATGTAGAGCATGAAGAAAATCCTACCAAGGTTGTTTGAAAATAAAAGCAGAGAAAACTCAGACTCAATCCATTAAGGGGGGAAAAGAAAACTCTAGGATTAGGCAGCTGCTTTAGTTAACAAGTGAAATAAGCAATCAGTATTTTACAGAATTTGAGTGTGAGAAGCAAACTCCTGTATATAAATTGGCTGGTTTACAATTCAGCATATAAAATGAATTTAGCCATTTTAAGGGCCCTAAAAGAAGAAATGTGCTATCTCAGCACACTGAAAATGTGGAAAGATGCCACCCAACCAAAAGTATTGAAAGAGTTGGAACAGCCACGGATATTAATCACTAAAGCTATTTCCTTGGTTGTGTCGGATAATGGTCACCATCAAATCTCCACTGAGGTTGAACTGAAAGTGACTATCAGAATTTTGACAAATAATTTTCTCACAATGTTTTAATTTTAGGTCTGATAACTCCCTTTCTTTTCATTTTCATTAAGTCTGCAATCATAATGCTCTTATTCCAGTATTTCAGTAGGGTTATTCCTTTGCCACTTTGCATCAAAATTACATCATCCTAAGTGAGCAAAAATAGGCAAACTTCCTTACAGAGTCCTTTCTTTATGCATTTATTTTCTCTAAGCTACATATTGGACCATATGTTTGAATCCAACCAAATATGTGATAATAATGAAATATTCCATTTTAGAAGCTTATTTAAAAACTATCATATTGTGCACTGCCACAGATTAGCTTGGAATTGCTTATATATTTGTACATTGGACATGAATTTCATAATATATAAATTATAAGTATGCCTTTACATAAGGTGTATTTTTGTGTGTGGTATTAATATCATAGAGGCAGTAAAATTTGTTGTAGCTGCATGACTCTCAAAAGTAGGTTGTGTCACTAAGTAATAGGAGGCTTATCCAGAGAGAGGTACATTCTCAAAGCCACCAGAGTCCAATCACTTGTTTTACAACAACAAGTGTTTGAGAATTTAAAATGTCTTTTTAAGCCCTGGCTGGTGGCACAGTGGATAAGGCACTGGCCTGCAAATCCAAAGGTCAATGGTTCAACTCCCCAGCCAGGGCACATAACCAGGTTGCACGCCAGGTCTCCAACCAGGTCTGTAGCTGGAGGCAGGTGAAAGGCAACCGTACATTGATGTCTCTCTCCTTCTCTGCCTTTCTTCCTTCTCCTCTCTCTAAAAATAATAAATAAAATCTTTTAAAAAATAAAATGTCATTTTATTTTAATTTACTAGATATATGTGAAATTGCTTTCTAAACTGGCCATGAATCATTATGTGATATATATATATATATATATATATATATATATATATATATAAATAAATTCATTGGGATTTGTATTATTATAATACATGAATCACATTCGTGAAATGGTGTTAATTCATTACCAGTGGATTGATTGAACTTTGTATGTCTTGAGAATTTAATGGAGTTTGTTGATTTCTTTCTTTTATTTTATAGCTATTTTTTACTTTAACTTAAATTGTTGTGTTATTGTTGTTGTATTACGTTTATCCCATTTTTCCCCACAGCCCTCCTCTGCCCCACTCTACCCATCCTCCCTCTCACAGTCAATCCCACCTGTTGAAACAAGGAACAGACCTACAGTGTGAAGAGGGGAGGGGAATGGGGAGGGGGAGAAAGAGGCAAAGAAGAGGAATAGTTTAGTCAAGGGACTAGCATGGATGACCCATGGACATGTTGAGTTATTTCTAACAGTACACAGGAATCTTCTTTCTGTAGGTTTATCTTTCTCTAAGTAATGAAAAATGAGCATCTTAATGATTGAACATTCTCTAAACTTGTGCAGATTAGATACGCCTTAAATAGATGGTGAGATTTTAAAAGCCTGATTATATCAATTAAATGAAAATTAGTAGGTTTAAGATTACATCAGGGGACAATAGACTTTGCTCTTTCCCACTAACAATTAATGTACCTAAACTATATTATCTTAGGTTGAAGAGTAGCAATATTCTATTTTTAGCAACTCCCAAACTATCAGTGTATTTGATGCATGTATGCCTGAGCTCTGAGGATCTTCTCTCTAAATGCTTTCCAGACAACCAACATTTTTCTTCCTACTCTTAATAGCTGCCTCCTCACTTGACAAATCTTTGAACTTCTGAAAATAACATCATTTCCTTTTCCTTTTCAAACCTTTAATAAACTCTATGCTGTTATTTTAAAGACAATGGTTACCTAAAAAATAAAAAAATTAAAAAAACAGGAAAAAATATTAGCCACATTTTCCTTTTCTTCCTCTTTGCAAAACTGTCTGTTTAGGTATTATTCATTTATTTATTTAAAGATTTTATTTGTTATTTTTCAGGGAGAAGGGAAGGGAGAGAGGGAGAGAAACATTAGTGTATGGTTGTCTTTCATCTGCCTCCAGCCATGGACCTGGCTGCAACCTGGCCATATGCCCTGACTGGGAATTGAACCAGTGACCTTTGGGTTCTCAGGCCAGTGCTTTATCCACTGTGACACCAGCTAGGGCTAATTTTTTTATACTACTAAGGGGTAGATGCAAGTGAGACAATAACAAAAAATAGAGAAGTCAATATGTCATTTTTCCACAATAGAATTGGTAATTACATTTCTAATTGCCTTTGTCCAGAATCATGTTTGCTGATTGATCTTTGAAGACAGTGCAATGTGGGATCATCTCTTTAATTTAATTAACAGGCAAAGAGAAAAAGAACCTCTGACAAAGGGAAGATTATGGACTTAATTTCAGTGTTAGTTCCCTACACCTGCCAGCCATTTCACTTATGAAACAGAAAAGTTGGTTTGTTTTTACGTTATGCTGTTTGGTAGGTGCATGTCATTGGCTTCCCAGTGCCTTTTTCTTGGAAGAAAACTCCTGCGTTGGGCCTGTAAAGACCTGAATTGCTTAGCCACTACCTACTCCGCTAACTTCTGATCCCGAACTTCCTGCACTCTTATACTTCAGCTGCAATGATCTCTCAAGTTCACTGCCATTCCTACCCCAACGTAAATTTTAAAGATGCTTTTTCTCTGTCCCAAATTCTCATCTTTTACTTTCTTAATCTCAACTCTCAATTCCATCTAATAATATCTGATGATCAAAGTTTACACTTGGCTTAAAACTTCTCCTTTAACTATAGTATTTAGTTAGTGAGGATTCTGAGGTGGACATAAGGAATGTGTTTAACTACTCTTTGTTCCTGACCTGTGTTTCTGTCCCTCTTTATTATTATTTTAATGTATTTTTATTTATTTTGCTATTACAGTTGTCCCAATTTTCCCCCCTTTGTCCCTTTTGTTTGAACTATTCCTTCTGGTCCTTTCAAATTTGAAAGAAGAGTAAAGAGAACAAGATGCTAGAGACATCTAATTGGACTTTTCTGGCCTTTTCTGGCCTTGGAAAGTGTTAAAAGAACATGACTTCCTAGACGTTAGATATTGTAGATGCTAAGGAGTTCTCTACAAATATCTGTCATCTGCAGTTTTGTGATACAGGTGATCATTTTTCTGACTTTAGTTTTTGTATCTCATCATACGATCCTATTTCTTATGGGCTCATTCATCTTTAATACTCTTTGTTGAGGTCCTATTTCTTCTCCATTTAGTTATCTCCAGGCTAGCTCTTTCTTTAACATGTCCCACAGATGATCCATATGAAACACCCTCCCTTGGCATATATTTTTACTTATTTTTTTAATTGATTGATTGTTGCTATATTACATTTGTCCCCCATTTTTTCTCCATTGCTCTCCCCTGTCCCACCCACCTCCTCTCCCACAGTCAATCCCCATCCTGCTCTCCTTTGTCCATGGGTCATGCATACTAGTTCCTCGACTAGCCCCTACCCTTCTTTCCCACCTCCTTTCCCTCCCTACTCCCCTCAGGTTACCGTCAGTCTGTTCCTTGTTTATGTGCCTCTGGTTCTATTTTACTTATTTGTTTGTTTTGTTCATTAGTGTACCATATTAGGTGAGATCATACTGGTATTTTTCTTTTGCCACCTGGCTTATTCCACTAAGCATAATACTCTCCAGCTCCATCCATGCTGTTGCAAAAGGTAGGAGTTTCTTCTTTCATTCTGTTGCATAATATTCCATGTTGTAAATGTACCACAATTTTTTTATCCATTCATCCACTGATAGGCACTTAGGTTGTTTCCCGCACTTGGCTGTACTCGTATGGGACATCCTTGGCATGTTATTAGAGGGAGTAAAGTTACTTCCTAAATCTCAGCCCTCTGCTGTAGGGCCATCAGCATCTTCAGAGAGCCTCTCATCATTCAGATTTCTTACGTATCCAGGTGTGTGCCAGTCTATGTTGTTCCTCAGGTCCCTGGGAACATAAATACGAGGTCCATCCCAAATGTATCAGATGCAAAAACTGTTCTAATTATATTGACCTCTGCTCAATACTTTCAGGACAGACCTCATAAATTTTGTGGTTAGCCTTTCTAAAGCCTAATGTACTCAAGGAGAAGTCACTCTATTCTCTCTCTTCCTCTCTCTCACTCTTTCCCTTTGTTTATGTGAAAGAGGAAATATTCCCACCATCCATGTCAACAATAAGACTCTCTCTTTATTTTTTTTACACTTCACTTATCCATCCTTTCCTTTTGTTGGTTAAAGGTGAGTGGTCAGCTCAGAATGTAGCACCTCACTTTTCGCTGTGCTGCCTGCTCACTGTCTACTTCTGCCCTTAGCCAGAACTAAGTCAGAATCATCCAGAACTGTTATGTACTAGGTCTGCCTATTGTAAGGTATGTAATCATCAGCCAATTTCTTAAGTTATCTTCAAACTTCTCATTTGTAGAGATAATTATGGAAACCTTTTATATTTATTTGTTTGTTTATTTGCAGGTGAATTTAACTTACAGAAATAAAGACACTAATGCAGTACTTATGATTCCATATGCAGTAAATAAATTTTAGCTATTGCTGTTATCTTTAAGACAATGTCTTTCTCCCCAGCAGTATTTAAAAAAAATAAAGTTTAGGCCATGGCTGGTGTGGCTCAGTGGATTGAGCACCCACCTGTGAACCCAAGGGTTGCTGGTTTGATTCCCAATCAGGGCACATACCTGGGTTGCAAGTCAAGTCTCCAGCCAGGACCCCAACTGGAGGCAGATGAAAGGCAACCATACATTGATGTTTCTCTCTCTTTCTTCCTCCTTCCCTTCCCCTCTCTCTAAAAATAATGAATAAAATATTTTTTTTAAATAATGAGGTTTAACTATTATATCTTTAGCATTCATTTTGTTAAAATATTTCAGAATATTGACTATGTTTTATGCTACTTTATAAGTAAGGCACTGTGTAATGAAGTGGAACTCATAGAATATTTCTTTAAAAGAAAAACGCAAATTATTTTGACCAGTCCAGAGCTACAGTTAAATGATAAATTTTAAAGTAAATAAGGGGAAAAAAGGAAATGAGAAAAAGCTTAATTGGTATTAGCAGGAGGCAAATCAATATTGCTGAACATGACAAAGTGCCATTTGCAGCATCATTTAAGAATTACATCTCCTATATAATTTTGTAGATAAATACTTGTCTAAAGGGGTTGAGATGACTGATTTCATCCCAATATATTTATTGATCAAGAGCAATATGAACGATTCAAGTAGATCTAGTAAAACTAAGTACTTTCACCAAAAATCAATGAAGGGAAATACCTGGAACCTTCGTTCACTTTAAAGAAAAAGGATAATCGATTTTAATAAAAAAGATAAATGCCTTTGCTCCTCAAACAAAACTTTTTTCATTATAGGTGTGAAATTTCTCTCATGGCCACAATTTGCTGGATATTTATTTTGCTAAATGTATTTTTTAATCTATACTGTTTTAAGATTTCCTGAAGTGATTAGACTGCCTCCAATTTCACCCTGATGAGCAGGGGCTTACCTTTGTCATTCTGAAATCACACCTTCAACAGCCAGAGGAGAAGAGTCCCCTGTACTTTTGAGTTTTTGAGCAATCCCTTTCAAAGTTATGAAAACTGTAAAAATAGTTTCTCCTCTCTTTCCTGATCTCAACAGTTTACCATCAAAACACCCATGATGTAACAAATTAGTTACATAGAGATACTAATATCTATATATTGTATATGAATAAGCATGACTTAGCAAGTTGAATAGATACTTAAGATATATTATTTATTTTCATTTGCACTGGAAGTCCAAAACTTTGTATATATACATCAAATTTAGAAAAGTGATCCTACCTAAATCTGTTCCTTTATATCCTCCCTGAAATGCATTTTGTTCCTCCAAATGATTGTACATTTTTTGTCCTGACTTTTTGAAAGTGCTATATAATTCTTTGAAATAAAATCAGAATGAAGACTTCAAGCTTCTAAACATATTTTTGTAAATACAATAGAAACCCTCTTGTATGATGATGCTGCTTTATCATAAAAGCCAAAATTTCAAAACAGCATTCCTTCCCATTTCTTACTCCTCTTTGATTATCTTTCTCCCTAAGATATGCAGTAAGAGTCACTCTCAGAAACAATGGGACAGGGGGTAAGAACTGCTTGAGAAAGCTGTGGCATCCTCTGGTTATAATTTTCAAAACTTCTATCAATTCTAAAGTATGGGAAAGGCAGGGGATAGGCAAACTGTTGGCAGAAATAGTTGTTGAAATCACAACTTTGACCTTTTGCCTAAAGTATTTTAAAATCTGAGTAGAAATTCAGTTGGATTACATATATTCTCACTCAGGAAGGATAAGCATAAAATCTCACTAGATATCAGCCTTTGGTAAATGCTTTAGATATGTTTAGAAAGTTGAAAAAAGGTATAGAGAGTTTATACATTTACTGTTATGTTCTAAAATGCCTGAGTACTATACCCTGGTTGGTGGCACAGTGGATAAGGCACAGGCCTGCGAACCCACAGGTTGCTGGTTCACTTCCCAGCCAGGGCACATAACCAGGTTGCAAGCCAGGTCTCCAGCCAGGTCTGTAGCTGGAGGCAGGAGAAAGGCCACCATACACTGATGTGTCTCCTCTCTGCCTCTCTTCCTTCCCCTGTCTCTGAAAATAATAAATACAATATTAAAATTTTAAAAATGCTAAAATGCTTATTAGACTTCTCTTGAAAAAAAATGTTGAGAGAACAGATAGCAAATGTTTCAACCAAGTGTCTTATGGAATATTACTATTTTTCCTAACCATAATATAAACTTGCAGCTCATTCACCTCTGTTCTTATGCTTAAGGAACAGATTTTGAAATGTGTACTTAAAATAGGTTCTCAGACATGGGGGAAAAAAAGGAGCAGAATGACAGTGACCAGAGGGGAGGGGAGAGGGGGAAAAGGTGGGGAGGGAAAGGCAGGGTTTAGTCTAGAAGCTAACGTGAAAGGCCCATGGATGGGAACAAGGAGGTGGGGACTGACTTTGGGAGAGGGGAAGGGGGACAGGGGAGAGCAATGGGGGAAAAAATGAAACAATTGTCATACAATAATAATAAATTAATAATAAAATAAAATGAAATAAAGTAAAAACAGGTTATCCAGTTTATCAAGGATAACATTGTAAATTCAGACAAAATGCAGTAAGAACAGTGAAGAGTATCCGAAACAACCTTTATCTGAACTCCAATTTTATTTATGACTGACCCTGAAAAACATAATTCATGCAGCAGTTTTTCTTGCAGCATTTTTTTTCCCATTAAAAAAAAGCCATGATATTTTAAGTCCACACCTAAGTGAAGCTATCTGCTCTAGTAACATAATTTAGGATCAGAAAGTCCTTCCATTATTTTTCCATTAGTAAAATAGCAATGAGCCTAATTATAAGGGAGTATTTTTTATATGATGACCTTAAGCATTCTAAAAACTTTGTGCAATAATGTCTTTAAAATGTATCAGTACTTTATATCAGTACTTTAACTTCTGTCATGTGAAAAGTGAAATTTTGATCATGAAATAAATCTCAAATATTCTTTTATTAGGTCTATTTCTTGCCTACTTTTAGAGATTAAGAATGTAATGTGATACATGTATTGAAATTTTCTCATCTATATTTTTACATGAAAACATGTATTAATATTATGCAATTTTCTGTATAAAGAAATTAATTTCTAATATAAGTATTATAAACTCATTTTTCATTAAAATAATTACATAATTCATAAAAATAAATTAAAATTTTGCTAGCACACAAAAGATTATAGTTTAAATTTAAATGAAAAAATGCATAGTTTGGATGGAATTAGCAGCAAATTATGGTAGTTCTTATGATTAGTTGAAAGTCAATCATTTCAGCTTTCTGTTTCATTTGTAATTAATGCCAAGCACTCTTAATTCTTGAAAGTAAGTTTTGGTAGACAAAGAACTCTAACAGCTTACACAGTCAGAAATTCACTTTTTTGGATCAAGGAATACCAGTAATCTGCAAGACTCTTTGAATTGAACAGGAGTAAAGTAATATTCTTTACTTCAATCTATTTAAGTTATCCTTAGAAAGTATGTCACAGTGTTATTTACTGACTATTTTGTAAATAAAACATATTAAAAATATTTATGTTGGTAGCAAGTTTATCAGATAGGAATGCCTTCAAAATAATTCCACAACATCACATTTTTGTAAATTTCAGCCTTCAATGAAACAAGTAAATCTTTGTTAGTTTCAACACTAGCTTACAAGAATAATTCATATAAAGTTTAAAATTATACATAGTTTTCTACCCATAATCTTAACTTTCCAAGTGAGAGCTCAGTAAAAATAGGTCCAATTTTCAAAAACAGCCATAATGATTATGACAAGACTTTGACTGAATCATACAGCTAAAACCCATGTAAGGTTGACACCAAATGAATGTCTGTCTTTCTATCATTCCTGAGAATAGAGTTTTCTTTTTTCTTTTTTTTTTCTAACTCTTCCCAAAGTTCCAATTTATGTTTTTAGATGTAACTTCTAATATGTTAATAAACTTTAATAGAGTGAATGTCATACTGTATTCCCATTTCATTATGTGGAATAATATTCATTTAAGATCTTGTATCTTTCTCACACACAAAGTTGATGATAACTTTTATTCAGTAAAGAAGACTGACTACTACTAAATATGGATGAGCTTTTGGCAACAATGACTGTGAAAGTATGAGTCCTGAGGAAAGGGATCCTTTTAAATAGAATATCAGATGTGTAACCAACTATCAGAGATATTCCACCTATGTGTAGTAGAATTGTATTCTTCATCTTAGACATTTTGCTAAATAAAGAAAATTTTCTCCACTTTAAGGAAACCATTGGCCTTTGAGATATCTTAAATGATCACACAAAGTTGTTTTTTGTTTGTTGGTTTTTTTCATACCATCACTACAGATAAAGGCATACCAGGGGATGCTAGTACTTATTTTAAGGAGTCATTAACTTAAAATATATTAACTAATATCAGAAGGGTTGTAGGAAAGGATATTTGTCAAAACAGAAAAGTCATATTAAAAACAACTACTAATCAGAGCCCTGACTGGTGGCACAGTAATAAGGTGCTGACCTTCGAACCCGAAGAGCTCTGGTTCGAAACCCAGCCAGGGCATATAGCCAGGTTGCAAGTCAGTTCTCCAGCCAAGTCTGTAGCTGAAAGCAGATGAAAGGCAACCATACATTGATGCCTCTCCTTTTCTGCCTCTCTCTAAAAATAATAAATAAAATCTTTTAAAAAAACTACTACTAATCACTAAGAAAAAGAATGATCCATTAGGAAAAAAATGTTAAAAGACTGAAGAGGTACCTCACCTAAAATTATATGCAGATGGCCAATAATCATGAAAAAAGTGCTCTATTCTATGAGTCATTGAAGATGTCACTACACACAAAGTAAAAATAGCTAAAATTGAAGAGGTTGCTAGTAATATGTTTTGATTACAATGTAGATCAACTGTAACTATTCTTGCTCATGCATTGATGATGGGAGTTTAAATTTGAACATACACATACCTTTTGTTATATACACAACAGAAATATATCCACATGTGCTCCAAATTCCAAGAATGTACAATGCCCATGACATCAGTGATCTGAATATCCTCAAATTAGAAAAAAACTATGTTACTACTTGGTTTGATCAGCCTACCCTAACAAAATACAAGGTGGGGAAAAAGTAGGCTGACAGTTTTCCACATGAGAACTAATAGAATAATTAATATGTAATATTAATGTATACATTAGCAGAATAATTAACATATATTAATTAGTATGTATTATATATAATTAACTGATATATATTAATATATTAATATTACTAAAACAATAATATAATAAACTCAGTATTTTTTCACACTCATAGCTGTAAACCTACATTAACTTCACCCTGAAATGACAGAAATTTATTTTCTTCGGTTTCTGGAAGTTGAATAGTTCAAGATAAAGGTTCTAGCAGGGTTAGGTTTCCATTGAGAGTTCTTTTGCTGACTTACATATGACTCCTTTTTCCTGTGTCCTCTCTTAGCAGAAAGACAGAAACATGTAGAGAACTCTCCTTCTTCTTACAAGGCTAGTTCTATCAGGTTGAGGTTCTACTCTTAATAACTTAAAGATTCCATGTCCAGAAATAATCACACTAGGGTTTAGGGCTTAAACATATGAATGGTGAAGGGCAGACAATTCAGTCCATAGCATTTTATATGTCTATCAACAGAAAAATTAAATAAATATTTACATAGTTATTTAAATAATTAATATGCACTAACAAAAATGAACAAAATGCTGCTACACATAACCACTTATGTTTATTCCAGAAATGAGAGCAAGACAGCACAAAAGTAGAAATAAAAAAAGAATATATGTGGCATGGCTCTATTTTTTTTTTTTTTTGAAGATTTTATTTTATTATTTTTAGAGAGAGGGTAAGGGAGAGAGAGAGAGGGAGAGAAACATCAATGTATGTTTGCCTTTCACCTGCCTCCAGCTAAGGACCTGGCTGGAGACCTAGCTTGCAACCTGGTTATGTGGCCTGGCTGGGAATCAAAACAGCGACCTTTGGGTTTGCAGGCCAGTGCCTTTATCTACTGTGCCACCAGCCAGGGCTATATGGCTCCATTTTTATAAAAGGCAAAAATATTTAACCTAATGTGCCATATTGCATGTCAGGATAATGGTCACCTTGAGCAAGGTAGGACAGGTGTTAGAAGGGTGAATGTTAGGGAGCCATCAGCGATGTTCCATTTTAAGCTTAGTGGTGGTTACACAGTTGCTTTCATTTATAATAATCAAACTGTACCTATCTGATTTGTGCAATATTGTGCATGTATGTTCTTTTTTTAAAAAAATTATTCATTATTTTTAGAGAAAGGGGAAGCGAAGGAGGCAGAGAGGGAGAGAAACATCAATGTATGGTTGCCTTTCACCTGCCTCCAGCTGGGGACCTGGCTGGAGACCTGGCTTGCAACCTGGGCATGTGTCCTGACTGGGAATCAAACCAGCAACCCTTGGGTTTGCAGGTCAGTGCTCAATCCACTGAGCCACACCAGCCAGGGTTTGTGCATGGATGTTTTTACAAGAGAAAACTTTCCTTAATTTTTAAAGATCTCTAATGGCCTCTTCATAATGTTTTGCTTTTCATGTACTTTATGACACAAAATAGTTTGTAGGTTGTATCTGCAACTTGAAAATGTAGTAAATCTCTAAAAATGTGTGGTTTCTGGTTCTATTCATTTTGCAGATAATAAAATGTTCTGTGTTGTTCTTCAAGATGAATTGTGTGTATGTTTAAAAAGAATTCAAATTTATCAAATCTACTTTGATGACCAAAGACATTTATAATTGGATACATTTAAAATTATTATTCCACATGATTGTCTTCCTTAGTTTATGGAAAAGAAATATAATCACTCTGACATTTATGTTGCTACTTCCTATAAAATATAAATTAAGTGTATGTAGCCATTAATATACTTTTTTAACATTGTCCATATTAAAGCAATGATGAGGTAAGGTAAGCCAGTTATGTGTTATAATCACTGTAGTTTATTTTAAAATATTCTGATTATACATACACACCAACAAATCCCATTAGAATATGATATTGATGATTTTATGTTACCTATCTCAATGATACCCTATCAGATTACCCAAATTTTGTTTGGAGGGAAGTGATAATGTCATAGCCTAATTAGCAAAATAACACATACTATCTCAACATAGTTTACAAAATGACAGGAAGGAGTTTAAATAAATAATATAAACATTGTATCCCTAATCACATATGGTTCCACATTTTGAGCTAGTCCTGTCACCTTTTTTGTTGCTGTAACATCCTATTTCTGTAATGATTTCTCCCCATAATTGCTTCACATGTTTGGTTGCACATTGATTGAATTTTATCTTCTCTTTTGAAACGACCTCCTTTCTCTAATAATTGGTGTGCCAAAATATCTCTCTGGGCATCTGGCATATTTGTGTGTTGAATTCTGTATTAGTGAAGATACACTACAGACCAAGATTCTAAAATCACAGGATACAGCTCTTTAAAGTGAAGTCATAAAAGATTTAAAAAAAAAAAAAAAAAGATGAGAGAAAACACTGAATCCCATATCTCTTATTTTCATATAGTATGGCCTGTGTGCTAAAGTGAAAATTTAATAGCACCTTCTTATTATTCTTCCTTTATAGAAAGGGTACATGATTTGTGGCTGCTTAGTTATATTTTGTTTAAAAAAAATAAAAAAGAGCTTGTGATTTGTTTTTCTATCCTGAAATATCCCATAGTTGCTCTTAACTATGTTTGAACATAATATAAAAACCAAAAAAAAAAAAAGAAAAATCCAGACAATTGGAAAAAGAGATGAATATGCATATAATAGAAAAAGATAATGAATATGCATATAAATGAACATACTTATCCTTTGGGCATATGTTCCAAGACCCTAGTGGATGTCTGACTCTGTAGATAGCACCAAACCCTATGTATACTATGTTTTATTTTCTTTACATACCTGTGATAAAGCTTGATTTATAAATTAGGCACAGTAAGAGATTAAAAATAGTGATAAATTACAAAATAGAATAATTGTCATAATACATGGTAATAAAATCATGTGAATATGGTCTCTCAAAATATCTTATTGTATTCACCCTTTTTTCTTATGATAATATGACATGATAAAACACTCACCCGCTGAGAAAAAATGAGGTGAATGACAGGCATCATGACTTAGTGTACTGCTACTGTAAGTGACATAAGTGAGAAGGAGAATTACTTGCTTAAGGTGATCCTGGATCACCAAGTCATAGCTTTGGCATTTCTGGATCATCAGCATCATTATCCTTGTGCTTTGGGGGCATATTAAGTAAAATATAAGTTAGTTGAAGAGAATTGCTAGGACAGTAGGCCAGTGGATCTAATAACCCTGATGGCTACCATGTGACTAAGGTTGGGAGCATCTGTTTTGAATACACTGGGTAAAGGGATGATTTGTGCACTGAGTGGGGCCAGGCAAGACCACTGGCTTAGCTATTTAGAACAGCGAACAATTTAAAAGTAATGAAATACCTAATTCTGGAATTTTCTATTTTGGACCATGGTTGACTCTGGGTATTTGAAATAACAGAAAGGAAAGCAGTGGGTAAGAAGGGGCTATTGCTACTGTGTCTCAAAGGCAGTGTTAAACATTCTTTAAAAATAAGTATTGTCTATCACTGCCTGTTTTATTTAGTTCATTGTGTAAGCACTAGAAAATCTTACTAAAGGTGTAAAATTGGATGCTTTTTAGGGCAATTGTGGACTGCATTTCTGCATAAAATTGACATCAAATTCTTAACTCAGGTCTGTTTCATAATGTGATACATGCGGAACATTTGCTGTTTAATAGCTCTCAAAACTTGTACTTCTGGCTCTGGCTGGTGGCACAGTGGGTAAGGCACCGGTTGGCAAACCCAAAGGTTGCTGGTTCAATTCCCCAGCCAGGGCACATAACCAGGTTGCAAGCCAGGTCTCCAGCCAGGTCCATAACTGGAGGCAGGTGAAAGGCAACCATACATTAATGTTTCTCTGCCTCTCTGCCTCTCTCTGAGAATAATAAATAAAATCTTTAAAAAATAAACAAACTTGTACTTCTGTTTGAATGGTAAATTGTAACTTTAAAATATCACTAGGGCCTGATAATAGTTCCAGATTCCCCTGTGGAAATGGTGGTTTCAACTTTGTAGCCAAAATAGGAAATAGTATATCCCACACCGATAACCAGGTGAGGCAGACAGTGAAGATAGTCATTCCATATCTGAAGATTTAAAGCATAGACATTAAAGTCCTTATTATGAATTTAGGAGTTTTTAAGAATAATCATGCCTTTTTTGAAGAATAGCATCCTTTGTTTTTCCTTACTGGAGAGATAAAACAAATTAGATAACTCATGGACAGGAGGGGAAGCATGACTCAATTCTGAATCATTATCAAATCTGAACTCAGCATTGTCTTCAACAACTGCATACCTGTCACCTACTACTTCCTCTGTCGTTCCTGGAAAATCACCACTTATTCTCCTACTCTAGATGATGGGTATCCATCCTCATGCTCACCCAAGCCAGAAAGGAAAGAGGAACTGTTCTTAAGAGGCACACCTCTTCCCTCATTACCCATATTCATTTTTACTTACTGTAATTCTCATATATATATATATATATATATATATATATATATATATATATATAAATATATAAAAATTACCTTCTGCACGTTTATTCATCAGTGGCATCCTTAAGACTCTCTGCATTGCTCTATTGGACCATTTGAGTGTACATGATAGCTGGTCTTTATATCAGCCTTTCTGTGTTTGCTTCTCTTCAGAAACTACACAACACGACTTCTAAGTCTTACTTCTTAATGCATCATGGAGCATGTTACTGAATTGTTTACACTGCTGCAGTGGCATTCTATTATCTAAGATAAACATCTAAACTGCCATTTGTAGTGAACATCTTCCTTCACAATTTTCCATAATATTCAAAGACCTTCTTCTACTTCTTTATACCTGGCTTGGCTTGTAATTTTAAAAATAGTTTATTTATTTATTTTTATAGAGGTGGGAAGGGAGGGAGAAAGAGACAGAGAAACATTAATGTGTGGTTGCCTCTCATGCACCCCCAACTGGGGACCTGGACCATAACCCAGTACTCTGACTGGGAATCAAATCAGTGACCCTTTGGTTTGCAGGCTGGTGCTCAATCCACTGAGCCACACCAGCCAGGGCTGGCTTGTAACTTATCAACTCTATAAGATTCTCTACTTATACCATACTTCTAAATCTATGAGTAATGTTTGCTGCATTCTAGCTGTTTTAAATAGACATGGTACCAAGAAATACATATTCACACAATCACTGGACGTGATGAAGGTTTTAGGCCATGTCTTCATCAGTGCCCAGGTCTCTTCCTAGAAGGCACTGCTCTACTCACTTGGTACACTCAGTTATATTTTAAGAATCATCACTGGCAGCAGTTACTCTCTAAAGCCTGCTATAACTCTCTTAGGACCACTTGGACACATTTTCAAAATTCTTATTGCACTCTGTGTATATCACTATTATAATTTTCACATCAAGTTGTTATATGTTTTTCTTTTAAAATATAGCCCCCTTCAAGGTTTCAATTTGAGCCTCTAGAAGTTACACATTCTTTTTTGCCAACATATGAACATCTATGGCTTGGATGAATGCCTGAGACAAAATGAGATGAATAAAAATGTGTTGGATGTATATGGAATGCAATAATATAGTTTGTGGCAGAAGCCAAAATCAATAGTCATTGGTTTTCTTAACTAAGCAGTGAAGTACAAAGAATAAAAAGGAGCAGAATGACTGTGACTATTGGGGAGGGGAGAAAGTAGGGGTAAGGGGTAAGGGTTTAGTGGAGGACCCACGGACATGGACAATGAGATGGGGATTGACTGTGGGAGTGGAGAAAGGGAGGGTGGGGAAGAGGAGAGCAAAGGAGGAAAAAATGAAACAATTGAGCCTTGGCTGGTGGCACACTGGATAAGTGCCAGCCTGAGGACCCAAAGGTCACTGGTTTGATTTCCCAGCCAGGGCACATAACCAGGTTGCAAGCCAGGTCTCCAGCCAGGTCTCCAGCCAAGTCTGTAGCTGAAGGCAGGTGAAAGGCAATAATACATTGATGTCTCTCCCCCTCTCTGCCTATTTCCCTTTCCCTCTCTCTAAAAATAATAAATAAAATAGTTTTTAAAAATGAAACAATTGTATGAAAACAATGAAAAAAGAAAAAGAAAAATATGCATGTTTATACACATGCAAGTTGAATTTTTTTTTCAAATGTGAGAAAATATTTATCAATATGCAAAAGATCAAAGATGATCACATTTGAATGGTGGAAATTATTTGGTTAAACAATCTGAGAGTGAACCATATACAAGGTCTGTTCAGAAAACGTCTAGCCATTGTTAATATGAGAATGGTTTGTATGACATTGATGTAACCTGCCAGCCAAGAAGAGTAGACTGGAATGCACATGTGTGAACAATGACAACTTCACTATACTAGTCAGTGGGGGTGCTAGACGCCATTGGTTGAGCATGTGTACTGTGTGGCCATCACATTCAAAATGACAAAATGAGTAGAGCAATGAATCTGCATCAAATTTTGCATGAAGCTTAAACTTTCCTCCACGGAAACAGTTTGGATGATTCAGAAATCTTTCAGGGATGATGCAATGAGTGCAACACAAATAAAAATGTAGATCAAATGCTTCAAAGAGGGCCAACAATCTGCTGAAAGTGATCCATGTTCTTCTGCAAGGTCTGCAACAAGCAGAACACCTGAGAATGTTGAATGTTTATTAGCTACAGTCAACAAGATTGGTGATTGACAGTGTGAGAACTAGAAGCAGATCTGGGAATTCCAAAAACTACCGTGTCCAAGATTTTGATGCAGCATCTTGGCATGATACATGTTGTGGTAAAATTTGTTCTGCAGTTTCTGCTACCAGAACAGAAGACACATAGTGCTGCAGGTGCTAATGACTTGATTCAAACCACTACCAATGAACCAGATTTTCTCAAGATGGCCATGAGCAGAGGTGAATTGTGGGTCTATGGATATGATTAGGGAATGGAGACTCAGCCGTCCCAGTGGAAGTTGCTTGGTTCTCCACAGCCAAAGAAGGTGCTGCAAAGTTACAACAAGATCAGGACCACATTAACTATGTTTTTTGATTGGGAAGGTGTCCATCACAAGTATGCCCCTCTAGGCCAAACAATAAGGAGCACTACCTCAATGTTCTTCAGCTGAGCAATGCAATATGACAAAACAGGTGCAACTGTGGGCAACTGGTGATAAGCAGCTTTATCATTAATCTACTAGAGCAGATTTGTGGGTGTGAAAAAAACAACCTTAAAGTGTTTCTCTACCACACTGAAAATTTTGAGAGGCAAAGGGAGATTGTACTTGTGTTTGAACGAAAGGTGAAGTAAAGGAGAAAATATATCTTTTAAGGTTGAGTGTACAAACAAAATTGAAGTTAATTTCAAAGGCAACCAAATGATCTGGTGGTATTTGAAATAATTCTTATCTCTTTTTTATATATTCTGGACCTGATTTTGAGAAAGCAACAGCCTTGTATGGTGTACATGAGTTAATACATATTTACGTAAGATTTGTAGTAAATTGCATTGGAGTAGTAAAGTAGAAGTTGAGAGTACAAAATGAAGTAAGTATTTCATGTTCACTCCATAGGTTTGAATACTAATGATTTTGTTTGCTTCTCACTATGGTTCAATAGAAAATAGTCTCCTAAAATTTTCAGCCAAAGAAGTTTTCAAACGTAAGTTGTTATATAGGTATATTAATGTTGAGTTTTGTGTTAGAGACTCTACTTGTTTCTAAGGGAAGTGAAATTTTCTTTTCCATATACAATTTTACTGACTTTATTTTCACTATTTAGGAGACTAATTTGGGGGGGGAGGAGAATTAAAAAAAAGAGCTTGGTCACTCGTGTATCTCTTTTAAGATCTAACAGCTTTGATGAGGACAATAATCTCTCTTTATGGGAATTGCAAAGATGGACGGTGCATCTCCAAAGAAATATTATTAAAATATCAGCCTCCAAAAAGGCCACATATTTTAAAGCAGTCCATCTCCTTATCTCAGCACTACTTCCTCTTTTCCATCTTACCAATGGGAGTGCTATTTTGCTACTTTATATATTTAAAATAGAAAAAAATGCATATCTGCTGTGTTATTTGGTAGACTTACCAAATAATTTTAATTTTACATCTTAATGCAAAAGAAATGGATTACAGATAGGGGACTTGCCACAAAATAACAAGTGCTATATTGCTATAATACCTTGAAATTATGATTAATTTTTTGCAAACTGAGTTTATAATGGAGAACTAAAAATGGAATGTGTCAAAAAAAAAAAAAAACCCACCCAAAAAACAAAAACAAAAAAAAACCCTGCTTTCAAAGACACTAACAAAGGCATGAGTCACAATGTAAAAGTCAGACCATTAAAATAAAATATTGTGGCAGGAAGTTATTATAGTTATGTAACCATAGCTATTATAGCATCAGGTTTGGGGAAATTTTTATATAGTTGTAAAAGAAAAGGATGCTTGACAAATTTGTTAGGAGGAAGAGCTATGGTTCAGAATGGGGAGAAGAAAGTGCAACATTTTCTGAGAATTTGAGTAAAAGAGAAAGAAAAGGAAAAGTACTAATTCACATTTGATATAGCAAGAGAGGCAGAGCTAGGTTTCATAAAGGAGATTGGTTTGAATAAATTAGGTAAAATTAAAATGTTTCTCTGGGACTGCCAGTATATAGTCTATTAAAATTTTGTTTTATAATTTAATCAACAGTAATCATGAGTACATCTTCATATCCATAGATTTATCTTAGTATAATGGGGAAATAATAAAATAATAATTAAGAAAAACATTTATTTTACAAGAAATAGCTTTCATTAAAGGCAGTTGTCTCACTGAGCAACAGGAAGGGTTTCATATATTTGAAAGAAAGATTTTATTATCTTACTGGAAAAATCAACATTGCTTCACAACTTACAAAATATGTATTAGATATTTGGCTTTAGCTAAATATGTTAATAAATGAAGAGAATGAATATAGTTAAGGGAAAGTAGCCAACTTGATCTTTGTTTAATATCAAAGCAAATATCAAGATAGTATCTATATGTCCTTTTTATATCTCTCCATCTTCTGTTCTACCATTAAAAAAATATAATTAAGTTCCCCAAACCAATGTCTTACATGACATTGTATTATTAATATTTTTAAAATGTCTTTTTATTACAGTGAGTTGAAGAGAAAGCTATCTAAATTATCTTTTTAATAATAAGTTTGCAGTGATTAGTATGACAGGCAGAAAGGATTATGTGCAATGTAGAATACATGCAATGTTATATAACTACAAATAATGTCTCAGAACTATTTTATAAAAAAAGAGTTCATAGTCCGGATTCTCAAGAATTCTTAGATTATGGACATCAGCAAAATAAATACATTATTCATATAATAGTTATTTTATTTGCTTGCATTTATAAATAGTTAAAAATGTGTTTTGACAAATTAAGAATTCCTTTATAAGATCAGACTTTCTCAATGACATTATCACATAGTTTTAATTAAGAAATAACCCTATTAATAGTACAAAGCCCCATTTGTATATGAGTCTGTGATACTTCTATCATCAGAAACACTGACTCATAATACTATTCTGTTAGAAGAAAAATTTTTTAAAAGATGTTTTTAACTTCAGTCATTGGAGGAACAGGCTTAATTCAGAGGTAACTTTGAGTTAAAACTTTAGCTTCATCCCTTAAGACAGCAACTAGTGAAGGTCTTCCCTTGGAAAACTTAAATGAGTATTTATGGGAAGAGATTAACCAAACTTTTTAAAAAATATTTTATTTATACTTTTAGAGAGAGGGGTAGGGAGACAGGCAGAGAGGGAGAGACACATTAATGTATGGTTGCTTTTCACCTGCCTCCAGCTACAGATCTGGCTGGAGACCTGGCTTGCAACCTGGTTATGTGCTCTGGCTGGGGAATTGAACCAGCGACCGTCAGGTTCTCAGGCAGGTGCCTTATTCACTGTGCCACCAGCTGGGGTGCTAACCAGTCAAACTTAATTGAGTAGGTGACATATTAAATACTTCCAATGAATAGTCTATTCGTTGGTTGCTAAATAGGTAATCTTCCTCTTTTATTGCTTAATTATTTTTTTCTGTAGAAGTTATTAGCCTCCCACTATAATTCTGAATTGTTTTTAAATAGTTTGTTTTTTTCTTTGAACAAAAACAAATGTACATACTAGTAACACAAAAGATACAAAAAATATGCCTTTATAATATTTATATACTTTATTTACCTAGTTTTCCCCAATGGAAGAAGCCAGTGTTATCACTTATGTACATTTCCAAAGATATACTTTGAATATAAACATATTTTTTATGATTTTGTTGCTATTTTGTTTTGTTTTAGAACAAATAGTAAACTACAAAGATACTATCTTGAACTTTAAATGATCTTTGGAAATTATTTATAATACTAACATAGACCTACTCCACTTAAAAGTATATAAGTATTGAATATTTGACTATCATGTCATTGTACAGATATAATAGCTGACCTAATAAGTAAATCTGGCCTATTTACAAGTTTATATACTTAATTCTGTCATCCATTTTTAGTTATGTTTTATTTTTCTACAGAGGCATAATTTAAATATAACAAATCACAAATTTTGACAGATGTGTATTATTAGTTACATTTCTAATTCTTTCATCATACATCCTATTATTATCTTCTGTTTATCTGTGTGTGTGTGTGTGTGTGTGTGTGTGTGTGTGTGTGTTACTTTGAATGCTGGGGAAGGTATTAGGTTAATGATTATGGTATTGAAACCACTATTGCTTCATGGCAAATTACTGCAATTTTAGTGCATAAAATAACCATTTTATGATGCTCACAGACTGTATGGGTTAGGGATTTCAACTGGACAGAACAGGAATGACAACCTTTTGCATGCAATGTCTCTGGGAACTCTCAGTGGTAGGACTGATTTGCCAGGGAGGGGCTGGCAACATCGTGAGGTGTCCACACGCATTCAGTGCTTGGTGTTGGCTGCTAGCTGAGACCCCTCCTGGAGCCATGGGACACATGGCCTCTTTATATGACGTACAGGTCTCATAGCATGGGGGTTGCAGGAAATTCAAACTTGTTTCACCCCTGCGTTTTTAAGCCTTAGTTAAGCAGTTAAATGGAATCATTGCTTTACAATAGTCCTTTTGCTCTACTTTTCTCATTTTATTTTTTAAGTGGCTGATATAGTGTGCTGTAGGAGTTTTTTCAAGAAAAGCTTGACTGAGTTAAACCCCACTAATCTCTCAGTCCTACATTTGAACCAAAGCTGAGCTGAATATATATGATTCCTACAGTGCTGTTTTTCTTGAACACTTTGTAGTGATTGTCCCACTGATGTCAAGTTTGGATATTTCTATGGGGGAGTCAGAGGCTAGGCTTGTAGCTGATATAATCTTTTGTTTAAATAACTGAAAGATATTTTCTCTATCCATTTTTTTATATATAAGTGCTAATAAATCTGTGAGTAATTCTTTCACTCTAGACTATGGTTTTCCATTTCAAATAAATTCCAGTATTTATTAATCCCCAAAAAGTTTTTTAAATTATATTTAGTTTCATTAGGTTGGAATATTTTTACAAAGAAAAAAATATAAGCCCTGGCTGGTGGCATAGTGCATAAGTTGCCGGCCTGTGAACCCAAAGGTCACAGGTTCAATTCCCAGCCAGGGCAACATAACCAGGTTGCAAGCCAGGTCTCCAGCCAGATCCATAGCTGGAGGCAGGTGAAAGGCAACCATACATTGATGTTTCTCTCTCTCTCTCTGCCTCTCTCCCTTCCCCTCACTCTGAAAAATAATAAAATCTTTTTAAAAAAAAAAAGAAAAAAATATAGGTTTGCAATTTGGGCCTCCTTGGTCTTCTATAACTAATATTATTTTTCCTAATTTTTTAAAATTTCAATTTAATTTTGTTCACTTTCACATAATCCTGACATCAACATCCTTTATTACTTTTTATTTTTTTATTTTATTTTTTAAGATTCCATCCATTATTCTTTTTTTCTTTTCTGTATCCATCCATTATTCTTACAGAGAGGGGAAGGGAGAGAGTCAGAGAGGGAAATTCTGAGTGCAGGAGGATATTTTCAGAGGATTCCATTCTCTATACTTTTTAGTTAGAATGTTATCCCAAAGATATCACTCCTCCCGCAACTTGATTTTCTAAACAAAAAGCTTAATAGCCTATACCAACATGACAGCATTAACCTTTAGGGACAAATTATGTTAGTATGCTGTGCTTCTAAATTAATTGTTATATTTATTATAATTTTATTTTTCCCTGTTCTAGAGTAGAAATTTAATCAAGATGATATTATTTTTGTGACACAGATTGAAAGTTTGATATAATTCTGAACAATATAAAGAATTTGAATACACAGATGAGTAAGACTGGCCATAATTGCTGAGGTGAGTGATGTAAATTAAACTCAGACATTTATGAGACTGATGAGCAGTAAAAACATGCTATAAAGCATAAGAAAAGAAGCATAAAATTATGCAATAATTTGGAAAAATAAAGAAAAGACTCACACACAAGGTTTGTTTTGAAAGGAGTCTTGAAGGATGCATATGGCTTCACTAGGGTGACAAGCCATCAGCTATTCTAAAAATAGAAAAAACATATGCAATAGCACTGTTATCTGAGAAATAATGGCATAATCAAAGAGCCAGACACAGTTATGCATAATTAGAAACTAAGCTGTATAGGGAAATAGAAGTAAAATAGAAATTCATCTCACCTTGCCTTATAATTTTTATTAAACATGATGATTTCCATACTAAAGCATGAGTTTCTCAAACTAGAGCACCTATCCATCATTTTGCATTTACTATTTTATAGTAATTGACTAATTATAAACATTCAATAAATGCTTTATTAATAAAAAGGAACAAGGTTATCTGATGTAGACTAAAGTTACCCTATTTTATAAAATAACAAAATCAATGTTTGATATTGTGTGTCACTCAGCATTAAGATATATCTGACTTTTAAAAGGAAGAAGTGAATTTTCTGGTGACCCCTTCATTGATCACATCAGAAGGTGTAAGCCAAAGACATGAAAGGTTGTATGAGACTAAACTAGTAAATTAGTAAACAGTGATAGAATTATTGAGGAACAAAGAAAACCCAGTTCCCACAGACCTTGCAGGGCATCAGAGGTGGCAGAGGAATAGAGCAGAGAGTGGAAGAGAACAGGGAGAAGTTATAAAATTGTCAACCTGATGGGGTGAGTGGAAGAGGATGCTGCAACTTGATCTGACAATAGGTAATCAGTCAAATGTCCTACAAAAAAGTTTTTTCTAATAAAAATTAAAATAATATTTCAAAAGGGTGAGAAATGAAATGACATTTCAGAGTATGTGTTGAAGTCATGAACAAAAGGATGGCCAGCAACACCAAAATATAAAAAAATAAATATATCATTAAAATATAAGTTTTCCTAATAAATGCTCTTTGTAAGTATTTTAGTCCTTTCATTATTTTGAACTTAGGGTTAAAGTTACATTCAATTTAGATACTATATTGCAATTCATAATTCTCTGAGAAACTGCAAGACCTAACTCATAGCAAAAAAGTAAAAGATTAATTAATTGTTCAGTGAATATTATTGCCCTGACTATATTACATATATATAAGTCTACATTGCTTATTTTATCAAAGAAGAAATTTAATTTTATTTAAGAAATGAAGGATAGAAGTAGGAGAGAGTTCATATCATTTTTTATGAAAAGTTTATTTCTCAAATCATCAATAAAATTGGGATTAACTTTATGCTCTACTTCTCTTAAAGTACACTGATGGTTGACTTTTGCAAAAGTAAAACCATTTTCTTTGCTACTGCAATAAAATTAGAAGTACTCAAAAACTTGAGCAAGCAGTGTTTTTATGTAGAGAAAATTCAATTTTTTAATACTAGCACTGAGATTAGAAAAAAAAAAATTCTCCTCCCAAAAAGGAATATCTGTCAGAAAATATATTTAAATAACACAATATTAGTAGCATCTGAACAACAATATGTGTCATGTCTGAGCTGTAATATAACCTGTGTGGGTTGAAAGATTAAATGTGAGGTTTTAAAATAACCTCTTAAAAAACTAACATGCATTCTTAAAATTAGAGCTATGTGGGTAGCCTAACATCTGCTACCTGCTACTGATGTCTACAGTTAGTTGCTAAAGCTATCTTAATCAACCTGGCATTAATCTTAGACTTAATTTTAGAAAAAAATAGATGATATTAAATCTCATTTTATGTCCTTTTCTTCCCTGAAAATAGATTTGTGTAGTGCAAAATCCACTCTTGATTCAAATTCATTATAATCTTGATGCAAAGCATTATTGTAGAATCATGAACAATGGCTATCATACAACCCTGAGAAATACGGAAAAAAATAAAACTAGGTAGTTACCTGAGATGACCTTTGTGTCCACTTTATATATGATTCAAACATTTATTGATTTATTTCATTTATAAGTCAAAATAGATGATAGTTGAAATGCTTATAAACTCAGGTAATTTTCATTTGCACAGTCACCGAAGATCAGTTGACATCTCTGTTCTTTCTGATGTGCAATCACTGTAGTTACAGGAACCTCATAATCCTGATACCTGCACAGTTTTATATAAATGGGTTTATCAGTTCAGATGGCTTCACAGCATGCTGGTACCTGGGTTTTGACACTCTCTTTCATGGTTCCACCTTAAAGACAAAATATTTTGGCTGCTTCCTGTTAAAATGTAAACTTTTATGGACTTTCCTTCACAAGGAAAAAGTTCCTGTCTCGGGAAGGGTTGAATAAAGAACTTGTGCAGAGTTTTCAACATGGTTATTAAAAAAAATAAACTCATGTCCTTTTCCGTCTGCTGCTAGAGAGAATCAGGATTTTGGGGAAGCCCAACTATGTAGTAATTTGTCAGATAAAGGAGAAATTTGTTTTTGAGAGTGTGCCTGCTGAAGCAACATTTTTACCCATGCCTCCCAGTTCCTTGGCTCATTGCTAGTTTCCTCTGTACCCACCCTCTGCTTTTTTAAAAAATAGGATATTGAAATAAGAATGCAATGATGAGTAAATGGGAAGATTGACTATTATTAAATTGTTTATTAAAGACCTAGTTTAACATAATCAAAATTATTGGACATGTGACAGCAATATGAATATTAGTGACTTAGTGAATATAAACAGGGATTTCATTTTCTCAAGGAATTAGTCTTTTCATATGAAGTAGATGTTATACAAGGAAAATATATGTTACAGCTATTATAGTTATCTGGAAGAATATAAATAAAAAACTAACTAGCCACTTAACTGCCATTGATTTTTTCTTTTGATACAATTTAGCAATTACTGCGCATACTCTATTTCTTTAAGAAAAAACATGTTTGTAAAATTAATGAACCTTATGCTCCCTGTTGAACATACAGATTTCACAGAAGCAGAGAAAATAATCCTCATTCCAATGAGCACAGGTATTTTGTGTGTTTGTATACATTTCTATATTTACATTAAATGTTTATTTTTGAAAATACGCAGTCCTCTTTGAAAATATATGGACAGCTATAATAAAAAAAATGTCTAATATTTACCTTCTAATGGTGTCATCATATTGTGAATATGGACAAGACACCTCCACACATTCCTTCTGGGACAATCATGTATTTTTTAAAAGATTTTATTATTTTTAGAGAGAGGAAAAGGAGGAGAGACAGAGAGGGAGAGAGACATCAAGGTATGGTGGCCTTTTACCTGCCTCCAGCTACAGACCTGGCTGGAGACCTGGCTTGCCACCTGGTTATGTGCCCTGGTGGGAACCAGCAACCTTTGGGTTCACAGGCCGGTGCCACTATGCTACCAGCCAGGGCCAATCATGTATTTTTTAATTAATTTTCAAGCACGCTGATTGTGCTTTGGGAACTCTTGTTCTCTTATTAGTTTAAATCTCGGTTGAGACTTGAAATCAAACATTTTATTTCCTTTCATCTCTTCATCTTCTTCTGGACAATGTTATGGGGATTGATTATGGGAGTATGGGGTGGGCTGGGTGAAGGAGGCAAAGGGGGAAAAATTGGGACAACTGTAATAAAAAACAAGAAAATATTTTTAATAAAAAAATATTTTCTCCAAAGTGCAGGTAACCTCAAAATAGGCGTTACAGAGTATATTTCTAGAATTTGATCTTGACTTGCTGCTTTTGATTGTACGCAATTTCTCAGTTTATCCAGTGTTCAATGCAAATATTTTCTTTCATTTGTTTTTCATTTGTTTGTTTTGTTTTGTCTCTCAGGTAGGCTCTGATTACAGTGATACACCACCTATTCGACTGTGGTCTGTCTCTAAGATTACAATACAACTAAAAATTTTCTGTCACCCACAACATCACTTTCATCATAACATCATTGAGTTTTGCATTACTTACATGTTTTTGGTGATGTTGGTGTAAACAGACCTACTGCACTGCAAGTCGTAAAAACGAATAGTACATATGCTTGATAATACAGGTGAGACAAAGGTAGTTTTACAGGTGTGAGTATGGGAAACACCGAGTTTATTCTTGTATTATTACTCATTAATTCGTGTATTTTTATACAAACAACTGTAACCTACTTTCATCCTATCCTGTATAATAAACAACTATGTTAGTGGTTGATGTATTTATGTTATTACACTTTTTATCGTTATTTTATAGTGTATTGTTCCCACTTATAAAAGTTTGCTGTAAAACACTGTGCTGTGTTATGCTGACAGCAGCCTCATACATGCCATGTTTACTGTATCTCTTGATTGCATCATTTTTCTCTTGTGTTTGATTTGTCTGTTGCTTTGTATAGTAACATGCGATGCCATCCAGCCTAGGTATGTGGGAGACCATACCATCCAGGGTTAAGTGGAAAAACTCTAAAAACTTCAATCTATACTTGGTTATCTAATTAATACGACCTTTCTAATATATAATAGCAATATTTTAATAGTAGAATTCCCTGTAAAATTACTTATAAACAATATGGTAGCACTAGGCCTGTACTAGGTTAGTTGTCATAAGCCTTATAAATAGTTGTGCGAATCCTTGACTCATAACTAGTTCCCTACAGAACTTGATGTATCAACAAATTATGGCACTTTTTTTAACTGTAACTATAAGTTATGAGAAGGCAATTTGGACAAATAAAATCTCTGGACAAGTCCTCCAAAGCATTTCCAATTACTTGATATGTCACTGGTAGATTTTTATTTTGCTCTTAAAATTAGTAACATACATAGTTTGAACCAACAAACATCCCCCTCTTTACTTTGAACATGTCAGCAGTTAAACTGAAGCATATTTATTTTATTGCTTGATGAATTGAAGAATAAACATTAATCAGATAATTTCTTTTCTTCTTCTAACCTTTGATGAATGTCGTTGTATACATGATATCATTGATGGATATTCGTTCCACTTCTGTAAATAGTGACACATAAAAGTTTAACTGCAAACACATGCCTCTTCCGCTAAATGCATAAAAATGAATTGCCACATTGCTGAGAGATAGTGGATGGTGTTATTTTAGGATCTAAGTTACTCTAGGTTAGTTTCTTCCTCAGAAAGATTTATTAGCCCAAATAACTATTGTTTTTACTTACGGAGCTGCAGTAGAGAGATACATTGAGGGGCTTTACTCATCATACTATTAAGCTCTTTAGAACCTTAGAGCTGGGCTTTTAAAAATACTATATTGCATGCCCAATGTCTACAGCAGTCCTTGGCATAGATATTTACTGAACAGTAAATTAAATATTCACAGGAATAAAGATGAACAGAGTGAATTGCTATCAGTTGTTTATTCTTTCATTCATTCATTCGTACATTCATTCATTGTTGGAAAAGACAGTCTATACACTACTTGGACATTTTGTCCAAAATACATCTTCCCATTCAGTTCTCAAGTCCATCTACCCTGGTAAGTATACTTACTACTCTTTTGGAATTGTTATTCTAATTCTAAGAAAATGTTTTCTATCCTTATTTTATTAGACTTTCTCTCCTTTCTGTAATATTTGATACTGCTGATGACTATTTCTTATAACTCTATTCTCTTGTTAAAAACACCTTCTTTTTTCTGTGAAAAGGAGGTAAAATGCCAGCACTGCATGCAAAACATGCATATTATGACCACCACCAGTATTTACAAGATCAAGTCCTTCCTATCTCATACATAATAAGCCCTACACTTTAGACAAAATTTATGGCAATAAAGTGGTTCTTCAGGTCAACCAGGGTTTCTCATGCCTTTTGACTTACTGGTTTCCTCTGTTTATACAGTTCCTTTCTCCTTCTTTTCCATCATTTAATTTGTTATTTACCAAGAGTAATTTTGCTCAAATTACACCTCCTCTACAAAAGTTTCCCTTAACATTTTTGGCAGAATAGCACTTCTTCGTCTTGTTACTCTTAAAAAAAATTTTACATTAACACAATGTTATACTTTCTCATTAGTTTCTATATAAACACATTTTCTTACCTAAATTATAATTATATTATTTCAAAGTATTGAATACATTCTATCTTTATATCTACAGAAACTAGATTAGTACCTACTGTCTAACTGACATAAAAATATTTATCAAAAGATTAAATGATGAATGAAGCAAAGATAATGATTTAGAGACAGAGTTAACATATTAATTTTTTCTTTGACGTAAAGATGTGTACTGTGAGGAAATATAGGTATATTATGTTAGAATATTTTTTTCAAAATGATGGTTTATTAAATTAATGGTGAGTCTTTTGATGGAAAGTATGTAAAATAGCTATCTACTTGTACCTTACATGTAAATAATTTGTAAACAAAGTGAGCACATGCATGTCTATATTCTTTACTAAATTAGGGAAGTTTTTTTTTTTCAAATAAGTTTTAAATTTCTTATTCTTCCCCTTCTTTTCTGACATCTCTGTGATTCTGATTTTGGTACTTTTGGGATTGTCCCAGAGTGCTCTTAAACTATCACCATTTTTTGGGGGTGGTTGAATTCTTGTTTCTCCATTTTGTTTTAGTCGAATGTTTATTTCTTTCTTATGTTCCAAATGGTTGATATGAATTTTAGCTTCCTTCCCTTCACTGTTCATTTCTTATGGATTTTTCTTTATTTCACTACTGTAGCCTTGATTTCTCCCCTTATACATTTGCTATATTCAGTCATTTCTCTAAGCATCCTTATCACTAATGTTTTGAATTCTGCATCTGATAGGTTCACAATATATGTACTGTTTGCTTAGTTCTTTTTTTTAGAGCTTTGATCTTCTCTTTCTTTTGGGCCATACTTCTTTGTCTCCTCAGTTTCAGAGCCTCCCTGTGTTTGCTTCTGTGTATTAGGTAAATAGACATACAAGTCCAAAAAGCAGAATCCCAAGCAAGTTGGACCCAAAGAGAACCAGAACAAGACATATCAAAATTAAAATACCAAAGGCTAAAGATAAAGAGAGAATCTTAAAAGCAGCAAGAGAAAAGCAGAGAATTACCTACAAAGGAGTTCCTTTAAGATTATCAGCTCATTTCTCAAAAGAAACTTTGCAGGCTAGAAGGGGCTGTCAAGAAGCATTCAAAGTGATGAAAAACAAGGATGTACAACCAAGATTACTTTACCCAGTAAGGTTATCATTTATTATGGAAGGGCAGATAAAGTGTTTCCCAGTCAAGGTAAAGCTAAAAAGAGTTCATCATCACCAACCTCTTATTATATGAAATGTTAAAGGGAATTATTAAAGAAAAAGATCAAAACTATGAACAATCAAATGACAACAAACTCACAACCATCAACTAAAACTAAAACTAAACTGACACTAAAAAATATTAAAAATAAAAAACAAACTAAGAAACAACGAGAGCAGGATCATAGATATAGAGATCATATGGAAGGGGAAGAGAAGAATAGGGAAAAGTTATAGGAATTAAAAAGTGTAATTGGTAGGTACAAACTAGACAGGGTTTCCTGTATGATATTAAGAATCACACAGGAAATGGAGAAGCCAAAGAACTTATATGCATGACCCATGGATATGAACTAAGAGGGGTAGGTTATTGAAGGGAAGAGGGGTACTGGGTAGAGGGCGGTAAAGAGGAAAAAAATTGGAACTGTAATAGTGTAATCAATACAATATACATTAAAAAAAACCAAAGTGGACATATGCGTATATGTATTTGTAAGTATCTGGATACTACCAGAGATTATTTTCCTAAAATTGGCAAATCTGGTAAAGTACTAGCTAGGTGGCCTTTTAGAGAAACACCCTACTGTTTCTTCCTTTCTTTTTTTTTAAAGATTTTATTTATTATTATTTCCAGAAAGAGGGGAAGGGAGAGAGGCAAAGAAGGAGAGAAATATCAATGTATAGTTGTCTTTCACATTTTTCCAGCCATTGATCTGGCTGGAGACTTGGCTTGCAACCTGGTTATATTGCCCTGGCTGGGAACCAAACCAGCAACCTTGGGTTCATAGGCTGGCACCTTATCCACTGAGCTACCAGCCAGGGCTCCCAATAATGAACATTTAAATTAACCTTTGAGATGGCAAAATGGCCACAGCCTGTTTACAAGTCAGAATGTAGATTCACTAACTCTTAATTGAAATTGTTGTGGGTCATGTAGACTAATTTTATGCTAGATAGGTAGTGATGTGTTCCATAACTGGCTTTCCAAAGATGTGCTTCTTTGGCATGTAAATTATTTTGAGCTAAAGGGAATCAAGTAGGATTATAAGAAACTTTTATCTTTTTCTTAACTGAATTTGAATCCTTGCTCATAATAAGGTTTTGTTTGTTTGTTTGTTTTTACCAGAAATAACATTTTATGACCAACATATCTATAGGGCAGGGTAAATTTCTAATTACTGAGCATTTGTTCTTATTGTCCTGTGAATATTTGTTCCCTCCTCTAAAGCCCCAAATCCCCGCATCTCCATCTTATCATTAGTTCAGAATGCCATGTATACCTCATTTCCCCTTTCTGTCCGTGAACCTCTCATGTATGTGGAATGCCTAACTCTTGCATGATACGGGTTTCCCATGTGTATGTTTATAATTAAATTTGATTATTTTCTCTTGTTAATCTGTCTCATGTACATTTAATTATTAGATTGGCCAGAAGACCCTAAAAGGGTAAGGGGAAATTTTTCTTCCCCACAATAGATATATCATTAGAGAGATAATTATGTTAAAAAGAATCAGTATTCTTTACTTGCTTTGGTCAGGTACTGTCAGGTCCTAAGTCTGATTTTGTTTTCCATATTCCTATTAAAAGCTATTTTGATATTCTAGTTCCTGATGCTTTAAAATACACCATATTATAAAAATAATCAAGGGAAAAAAGAAACTTCTTTTTTTTTATTTAAATTATATTTTATTGCTCATTCTACTACAGTTGTCCTCATTTTTTTCTCTTTGTCCTCCTCCAGCCAGAGCTTCCTACTGTCTCAGACAATCCCCACACCATTGCCCATGTACCTGGGTTATGCATATATATTACTTGGCTACTATATTCCCTATACTGTACCTTATATCCCCATGACTATTCTATAACAACCAATTTATACTTTTTAATCTTTTTACCATTTTTGTCCATATTCCCAAACCTCCTCTAATCTGGCAATAATCAAAACATTATTTGTATGTATGATTCTGCCTGTTCTGCTTGTTTATTTTGTTTTTAGATTTGATTATTGATAGATATGTATTTATTGACATTTTATTGGTCATACTTTTTATCTTCTTCTTAAAATAGACCCTTAAACTTTTCATATAATGGCTTGTAGATGATGAACACCTTTAGGTTTTTCTTGTCTAAGAAACTGTCCTTCAATTATAAATGATAGCTTTGCTGGGTAGAGCAATCTTGGATGTAAGTCCTTGCTTTTCATCAGTTTGAATATTTCTTGACAATCCCTTCTAGCCTGCAGTTTCTTTTGAGAAATCAAACTTATGGGAGTTCCCTTATAGGTAACTACCTGCTTTTCTCTACCTTCTTTAAAGGTTCTCGCTTTGTCTTAAATTGTGGCATTTTAATTATGGTGTGTCTTGGTGTAGGCCTTTTTAAGTTCATCTTATTTGGGACTCTGCACTTCCTGGATTTGTATGCTTATTTCCTTCACTAAGTTAGGGATGTAGTCTGTCTATGTGTTTTAACAAGTGAAAAGAATATTTATTTTTTAGATTAAATTATTATACTTAAATCTACCTAAGTATCAGAAGATAAAAGTGACCTTTTGTGGTATTTTCAAAATAATGTTTGCATTTTAAAAATACTTTAAAATATATTAGAATTTTTAAAAAGATTTTTATTTATTACTTCCAGAGAGAGGGGAAAGGAGAGAGGCAGAGAAGGAGAAAAACATTAGTGTATGGTTGCCTTCCACCTGCCTCCAGCTACAGACCTGGCTGGAGATTTGGCTTGCAACCTAGTTATGTGCCCTGGCTGGGGAATCAAACCAGTGACTTTTGGGTCCAGCAGGCTGGCACCTAACCACTGAGCAAGTAGCCAGATCTTTATATTATATTATATTAGAATTTTTAAAATTTAAAATGATGTATATGCATGGACAAAGTGTTAAAGCATGATATGCGTCAATATTCACAGCTGAAACACTACAGTATTACTCTCTTAAATAGATGGGTGTAGCTTAAATATTAAAATAGCATGGAGAACATACTTTACAGAAGAAGTAATCAGATATTCTCTTGACATATTTAGACATCGCAGTATTATTTGAAAGAGAAATAAGTGGTATGTATAAATTTGGCATGCTATTTTATAATTGTATTAATATTTCTTTAAAACATACTTTGCTCTAAGGAACTCTGAGAATAGCAGCTGATTTATTCTGTATTTATTTAAATCTTATACCTCTGATCCCCTAACCTGGAACAGGCAGTGATGAGAAGCAGCAGCTGAAAAATGATAAGGGGATAGTACAGTATACATTTTGTAATAGAACCAAGGCAAGATAGAATACATAAATCTTATGGGTTTGTAAAAGGCAATTGTGGAATGTTTTGGTTTTTTTTTTTTTGCATTTCCATAATTTTTAGCCAAATATACTTTTATCATATACACATGATAGCTCTCTCTCACTCTCATTTTTATCCTTTGTTACTGAAACCTTTGGGAGATGGGAGAGTAATGTCACTACCTAAATAAAGAAGTGTAAATAAAATAAAAATACAGCTCTTGTGTATCTCTTTTAGTCTTTATTTATGGTGAGAATTAAGTTTGCAAAAGTGGATGAGTTTGAAGAATATTGTGTTCAAAATGACACTGATTGCAAAATGTGAATCTCTGTATAGATCTAAGGCAGGCAGAATAATGGCCTCTTAAAAAATTAACACCCTAATTAAATTATATACACACATACACACACACACACACACGTACATACATATACACATATGCATACACATACACACAATTACATATATATATATATGCACACATATACAATTATAGTTTACATTCAATGTTATTTTTTTCATTAGTTTCAGGAGGACAGCATAGTTGTTAGACAATCATATACTTTACAAAGTGTTTTCCCCTGTTATTTATAATACGCACAAGATACTATACTATAGTAGGCATTCAGACAGGCATGAGCAGAGAAGGTCCATGTAAGGCCAAGGCAGATTGAAAAGCCCCAAGTACCTAGCTTGGGCAAAACTTGGAAAATAAGGACTTCACCCCCAGGGTGACTCTTCCTTCCCTGATATATTGCTGATCATGTGGCTTAGGCTCCCCAACCTTTCGTATTGCCAGTCATGTGGTTCAGGTCCTCCTATAATCCAGCATAATTAGATGTCTGGATCCCTTCTCTTTCAATGATATCTACCTAGCTGAATGAGATGCTTACTGTAACAAAATCACTAATTTTTAGTGATTTATTACAGCAGTGGTAGAAAATTAACACATAACTTTGTTTAGTAAGTGTATAGCCATTATATTAACCTTCAGTGGGTAATCTACTAAAAACACTTCTTATGACTCTTCAAATTTTTATTTTGTTTTTCTCTTATAAGGAGTGCTAAATTTTTGGTGTATACTGAAGAGAGGAAGAAATTCTCTCAACCCTTTGACATTCTTCTGGCTGGCCTAAGAACTAAATTGACATGAAACCTATAAACAGGAGAAAAATCAAGTTGAATCTCATACGTTCAGAGGTGCCATGAAATATGGAACTCAAAGGGCAGTCAAGTAACTGAAGTCTATGTAACCTAATGAGCTAAGGAAAGAAACAGCAGTCCGGCAATACAAAAGGGAGAAAGATCCTTTACAGAAAGGCAAGGGAAGACACTTGGATAATAAAATGCTCTCTGTTATGCAGGTAAATTTCTTGGGATAAAGAGGAATCTCAGGAAATAGTTCTCTTCCTGGTAAACCTTCCTTCCAATGTAAATGTAGGCAATTAATGAGCGCTTCCTGAATCTACTGGGTTTTAATTGCTTTTTAATAAAAATAATCATTATGCTAAAATGGAACACTTCAGAAAGATTTGTTCTGAACCTCTTCAGTATTCTTAAAGTAATAAAGTAGTAACTATATCTGTAGTAATACAGATAAAATAAAGCACCGTGTATTTTTATATCTACATTATATGCCACTCAAGAAACATTGACCAGTAACAGTGATTTTTAACATTATTGTGGTTAAAATAATATTTTGAGAAAGTTTTGATAACTCCCTCTTCAGGCAAAAAAATAAAATAAAAGCAAAAGTTTAAAAACTAATACTGAAATTTTTGCTTACACAACTTAGGCCTTTTCTATGAGCCCTTTTTACTATTGTTTCGATGCTTAGCAAAATTTTCCCTCAGAATTTGATTTACGTGTAAGGAAATCTATTTTCTATATAAGTGTGTGCAATATCTCCTATTTTAGCTTGTTATTAAAAGTTTTTGAAAATTTTTATTTTCATAACAAATCCTGGAGCTTATAGTTCCACAGGTTTAATTCCATATTTCTTTCTGTTCAGTGACAAATTTATAACATGCATTCAATAGTAAATTTTGCAGCATGCTGCAATGGGCTATATGGTCCCTCTTACTACATCTATTAATTTCCAAGAACATTTTTCTCTGGTCATAATTTATATAAGACTCTGCATTATTTAGCACCAACTCTCTATCGATCATCAGTTTAGGAAAGTTTATTGCTAGGTTTATTTCAATGAGTAAAACTGAAATGACAGTAAGACCTTTGTTTATAAATGTTAAGCTTGTGGGAGGATACATTATCATCCTCAAAGAAACCTGACATTTGGTGGTTGACTTGCATAAATTGTTCATAAGTGCAGTGGAAGACTGTGGTCCAAATGATTGCTAAATAAATAAACTAGCCAACACACACACACACACACACACACACACGCACAATTTGTTGTGACTATGTCAAACAGAGTTTGTTCTTTATCATTATTTTTTAATTACTGTATTATTTTTTATGGGAACAACTATAAGCCTACTTTTACACACCTTGTATTATATATCTTACCTATTTATCTATGTGATATATTTAATGTATAGACTACAGGGCTACCAGCATTAAGGTAACATGCTTAAAGCAAACCTTCCCAATCTTATTTTAAATTTAGCTGAAGTGATCCAACATAGAATTCACAAGGATTAATTTATTCTATTGAGTACACATTTCCTTTAAATAGTCATTGAAGAATGATGATAAGACAAGTTATATTTGCATGAAATATTAACCTGGTAATTATCCATAACGTCAAACTGAAAACTAACTTTTATTCACATAGAGGGAAAATTTTAGAAAGGAAAAACAATGATTCAATAGCAAGGAAATGTGTGAAGAAAATCATGTTCCAATCAAAATGGTCTTGAACTTTAAACTCACTCTAAGCCTACTTATGCTACATAATTATCTTTTCTTTTTTGAAATTTAGACAATTAGTTTAGAGTATGGACATGAACTAGTTGTGGGGTTAGGACTTCTCACTGCGTGATCATTTTTGAAAACAACAAAAAGATTAATCCATTTTGAAAGAATAGCCACAAAAATGTTTTTTTTTTTCTTTCTACACTTAATTAACTAGATAATTTTTAGGCTTAACACCTACATCTTTAGGTTATCCTAAAGGAAGACCAAGAATAAGCTAGTCTTTATATTTGCATTACATTTTTATTTCTGAAATCTTTCATTTGACATTTTGAAGATGTGTTTTAGTCAATCATTGATATGCAAGTATTGTTAAGCAGAACATAAACATGACATCTATTAACCTTTACACTTAACATAGGCTAGTGTGGCTCAGTGGATTGGTGCTGGCCTGCAAACCCAAAGTTCACTGGTTCGATTCCCCAGTCAGGGCACATAACCAGGTTGCAAGCCAGGTCCCCAGCCAGGTCTGGAGTCGGAGGCAGTTGAAATGCAACCATGCATTTATGTCTCTCTCCCTCTCTGCTTCTATCATTTCCTTTCTCTCTAAAAATAATAAAATGCAACCTTTTTAAAAATCTTTTTAAAAACTTCATACTTTAGAAGTGGAAATACATTTAACTTGCTGATTTATTAACCACCCTTCTCACCCCAAGCTGGGGACCTAAATTCATCAGGCTCAATCAAATTAATTGAGATATTGCATGCACAAGACTCCTTTCAGGTACCTAGCAAATTATCTTTAAATATCAATGCACTTTTCCATGTTCTTGAAAACAGTCTGCTGTGCCTTTGCCAAAATCACCACCTGCTCAAGAATTTTTATAAATATAAAAGTATTCGTTTGTTCTGTGTAGAAATAGCTAAAACCAGTGGGTTTTCTCTCTTCTTTCCACAATTCTTTAAACAAGTGATGTAAGGGCTTCTTATTACAGTTGTGAATAAGAATCACACTTAAAATAGTTTCAAAATAACAGAACATCAATAAATACATACTTATCAACAATTGAATCTAAAAAATCAACTAAGCAAACAAGAAGTACAGAGACAGAATCATGGATATGAAGAATGTTTTGATGGTTGCCAGATGGGAATGAGTGAAAAGGTGAGGGGATTAAGAAGTACAAATAGGTAGTTATGGAATAGCCATGGGGATAGAGTAACTAAAGAACTCACATGCATGAGCCATGGATATAAACAATGGCGTGGGGACTGCCTGAGGGAGTAGGGGGTGCTGGGTGACTGGAGGCATAGGGGAAATAAACTGGGGCAACTGTAATAACATAGTAGAATATAATTTTAAAAATTATTAAAGGTAATAATAAAAAATTATTAAGGTAATAAAAATAAATATAAATTGTTCATTTATTTATAGAATAGCAAGATTTTAAAGTATTTTTATTAATTATGCTGTTACAGTTGTGCTACTTTTTCTCCCTTTGCCCTCCTCTGCCCAGTACCTGTTTCCCTCCAACAATACACTCCCACCCTGCCTGAGCTACAAAGCAATCTGTGATGCTACTACTTGTGCTGGGCTTGGAGGTTCCCAGAGGAAGCCAAGTGTGAATCTAGGCTGGCTGCTGCTAGTGCCAAGCCTGGGATTCACCAAAGCCTTGTTGCTTGTTTGAGAGAATTTAGGAAGTTGTGAAGCAGAAGCCAAGACCAGCCATTCAAAAGCAGCTTGGGGAGGCAAGTAAATTGGGTGGGACCTAGTCTCTGGGGATCTCCAAGGCAGGTCAAACTGAGTTGGCCAGGTCGATGGAGTCTCAGATATGGCACCAGCTTGCCAGCTCTGTTAGGGAGAAGATTTAGAAAGGAAATAATGGCCTCTGTTTGCCTTGATGCCAGACCCTTCAGTTTCTCCCCATGTGCCACTGGTGCCTTTCAAGCTGCTGCCCTAGTGCTGGAGCTCAGAGGAAGTGAGTCTGAGAAGGTGAGTCTGTGTGGGAGCTCTTTAAGAGGAACTGCTGGAACTCCAGAAGTTTCTTTTCCTGGCTCAATCCCCACTGGTTTTTGCAGCCAGAAGTTGTGGGGACTTATGTCCCTGCTGGTGGAACCCAGGCTCTGGGCCTGGTGTGGGGCTGGGGCTCTTATCTCTTGGGATATCCCTCCTGCAGTTTTAACCACCCCATCTGGGTGAGGGACCAGCCCATACCGCATCTGCGCCCCTCCTACCTGTCTTGATAGATGCAGTTTCTTTAATTTCATAGTTGTCAGACTTCCATTTAGTTCTATTCCTGGCAATTCTGGCTGATGGCTGTTCTATATTTTGGTTGTAATTTTGATGGTGTTGTGAGAAGAGCCAAGTTGTGTCTGTCTGTCTGCCTGTCTGCCTGCACCACCATCTCGACCAGTTCTCTCAGAACAGCAAGATTTTTAAAAGGACCCGTACTTTGTGACTCCCCAAATATATTACCTACTGGTTTTGTTAATGAAGAGTAATTATAATAGTATTCTATTAGGTAGTACAGAATTCATACTTATCCTATGACTTTCTGGGTATATATTTGTTCTTATTTTGAACTTTAAACAATCTCTTTTTTGAATAAAGAGCTTAATTTCAGGTGAAAGATGTATTCTTATTATAAAAGTTGGAATTAAAATCTATCTTTCCAACATTAAGCATCAGAAGAGAAATACACATATATATATATTTACTTTCATCTTTATCAGCATGTATTGCATTACTCCCAGGATCTTAACTCACACTTTTTCAGCTCTGTCACTCTAACTGTCAAACACTAATCCTGACATATCCTTTTAAATTGTTATGTTGTTTAATTAAAATGACAATTCTTATCCATTATTCATAATATTGGAAAAAGAATTTTTAAAAGCCAAAACACCTCCTTACTTTTCAAGTGAATGTGCATTCTTATATTGACTGTGATGATCAGTGCAATGAATTCATTTTACAGTAGTCTAAGCTCCCTCTCTTAGTGTCACAGATGTGATAATAATACTTTATGTTTGTGTAGCATATTGTTTTTATATCACTTTTAAATATGTTGAAGTCTAGCTTTTCAATAATCATACAAAATGCACTAATGAATAATTTCTATAGAATCACTCAATAAAATTTAAAGAGGCTGAAGATTCAAAGAATACATGTTACCTTGCATGTAAGGGGGCTTTTTGGACATGAGTCAAAATCAAAATTGTAACCAGGTTCTCTTGCTTCAACTTATTCTTGATTTTTTCTACTGAATTGCCCTTAAGAGAGGAAAAAAAGAATTCCTTTCAGTAAAATCTCCGAAAATAAATGGTGATCGATAATAGTGTCAGTAATTATAGTCATAATAAAACAAGAAATACTTCATAAGGCTGTGTGGTAAGCATATGACTAATATTGGTCAATTAGTAACTAGTTACATGGCATTGAGCAAGTGCTTAAATGTTTGACCCTCATTTTTCTCACCTCTGAAGTGAAAGAACCAATTCAATAGTCCCTACTTCAGATGAAATGACGTGGATCAGAAGTAAGAACTAAGTATCAGCTATTATTTTTCATTTGAAAAATCAGATATTTTGTTAATAATATCAACAATACATGTTATGACTGATTATTGAGCACTTAATACATGCCAGGTAGTTGCTAAGGCTTTAACATGCAGATGCATAGATGAGATCACTTTATCCTCTCCATATTATGCATAAGGAATAAAAGATTTTAACTTCAGGAAATTGGTCCCTTAGGTCACTGAACTATTAGGTCATATAAAGCCAGATTTTGAAACCATGTATTTCTTTTCTTTTCTTTTCTTTTTTTTTTTAAATTTTATTGTTGTTGTATTACATCCATCTCCTTTTTGCTCCCCTCTCTCCCCCTCCCCACCCACCCATTTCCCCCAAAGTCAATCCCACCTGTTGTCCATGTCCATGGTTCCTTTATACTAGGTTCTTATCTAAGCTGCTCCCCGCTCTTGCCTCTGCCTCCCCTCTCCCCTCTTCCCCCAATCCCTTTTCCCCTGACCACTGAAGGCCTATTCCTTGTATTCATATACTTGGTTCTGTTTTGCTTGTTGTTAGTTTTGCTTATTATTGTCCCGTAATGGGTGAGATCATATGATATTTGTCCTTCATTGACTGGCTTATTTCACTAAGCATAATACTCTCTAGTTCCATCCATGTTGTTGCAAAGGGTACAAGTTCCTTCTTTCTTTCTGCTATATAGAATTCCATTGTGTAAATGTACCAAAGTTTTTTGATCCAATCATCCACTGATGGGCACTTAGGCTGTTTCCAGCACTTGGCTATTGTAAATAGTGCCGCTATGAACATA